>CM021731.1:91609362-91670722 GCA_011075105.1 Heteronetta atricapilla | reverse complement strand
TTCTTTCTTTCTTTCTTTCTTTCTTTCTTTCTTTCTTTCTTTCTTTTCTTTCTTTCTTCCTTTTTTTCTCCCGTATAATCTGAGGACCAGGATGAATTTCAAATTCTCAGCTTAAAAGGAACTTCAGTGTTTGATACCAGACTTCACAAAAAAGCTGACCTTTTGATGATCTCAGAAAGAAAGGTCAAAGATTACATTTGCTTTTCCTTGGAGTGCTTGCACGCAGCTCTGTTTCTGTATGGATGAGGATACCAAACTCCAACAGCCTAGCACCATGAGAATGTGGGAAACAACTGTGTCAGTCATTCATCCTGATCCATACATCTGTATTATCTCAGACTGCATTTCTCCGGTGACCACATTTTGGTGCCTTGGAGGATTTCTTGTTGTGTGGGAGAGATCATGAAAAGCAATAATTCATTTATAGTTCGATACTTTAGTTGATATTAAGAACTCCCCCATCGCAGAGTGTGTCTCTCTCAGGAAAGAAAAAAAAAAGGAAAAAAAAAAGCTAGCTTTTTGCTTTCCCTCAGGAGAGTCAGTTTGGTGGGACCCGATGCTAAAGTTGTTAAATTGTTAATCCACCAACTGACCAGTCCTATGACTTCACAGAGAACTGCTATTCTTCATATGCAATGTGCTCTTGCTTGCTTTCTTCATGCTCTGGGTTATGCCCATCTGACATCAGTACCACAACTGTATTATCCTGATTGCTTTTTATTCTGAGGCCTCACTTCTAATTACTGAAGAAGAAAAGAGATCTCTGCCACACATGCTAGAGAGCGTGCAAGGCTGCAGTCCTACACCAGCTCCACAGAAGTTATACAACAACTCACCTTGTGTTCAGGTCCTTGTGCGCTGGTTAACGGCAGACTGCTCACGTTAGACAGTCTGTTTTGTTGCCTTCATATACAACCTTTTACTCCTGTTCTTGAGCCTTTCCACAGCATAGCCATGATAGGATACATCAATCTTTCAGCTGCCCATCTTGGATGGACCTGAGATGTTCCTCTCTTCAGCAGCTTAAGAGACAAAGAGCCTAAAGAAATGGTCAGGGTGAAGTGCTGTGGATATATGGTGGTTGCAGATGGTGGTTATTCTTCTTTTACCATCATGAAGTACACTTAACCATGGCTCTGTCAGGACATGTGAGTCAGACAAGGCATCAACAAGCTAACCATGAAGAAGAGGGACAAAGCTCTCCACAGCTCTGAAGGGAGATGGGAGCACATTGCATTGACAGTGCAGCCTGACATGAGGATTTTGGCACTTTTGGCCAGCACCTCTAGGAAGTTTCAGAAGTGGCTTTGGTCTGTGCTAAGGTACAGATCCATGTAGTACAGGAAGGAGGAATACTGATATTTGCTGGAACCACTTCTATTCTGGTCCTTCCAGGGGTCATTAATCTTCTATCTTGGCATGTGTGACAGAGGAGGTCAGGTATGCAGAGCTTGTCCCCACAGTATAATATTGACCACCTGATGGGTTGAACTGTGAGGGGACGTCCACCTTTTCCTCCGAAGCATGGTGCAGGGGCCACTGCCTGCGATGCGCGCTGGGCGGGATGCATCACCCGTCTGTTCTGCACGGGTGCTCGCGGTGTGCCTCTGAAAGGCAGCGTGCTCTGCGCCCGTGTGCTGCCTTCCTCCTGTCCGCCGGGAACAGCTCCACAGTCTGTCACACGGGTGACCAAGGGAAAACCAGATGAATCACTAAAAAAGACCCCTGACTTCTTGAAAAAGACATGGGTTTTAAAAACACAGAGCCATTGAGCATCCAACCTTGTGCATTCAAAGCAGGGTTCAACCATTAACAATTCAAGATACACCCCTGCGAGGCAAACACACCACTATTTCCTCCTTGCTTCACAAGGAAGGAAACTGCAGTGTAAGTGACATAGCTGAAGTTTCAAGCTAGGTGAGTATCAGAGAGGGAATTAGCATTCACACCCCTTAACTACCAAAACTGGTGTTTGCTCTTCCACGCAACAATGCCTCCAAGGTCTTGTGTTGAAGGTTGAACAAAACTAATGCAACTTTAATAACGCATATGCATATTTTATGTCTCCACCATAAGGACATGGATTCCTTAGGCTATATGATTTTGACATAGTTGAGAGCAGCGCAGACGTAATGCAAAGAGATGGTCATGCTGTAAAATCTGTAACGGGAGAGTTTTTCCTTCACTCTGTACTTGATTCCTCTCCTAGGCATGAAGTCTCTGGTTTTAATGCAGGAATGTGAGTTTTTCTAAGTTACCTGGAATTAAGTTCTTCGAGCTAAAACAAACATTGATTTTGCTGCCGTGCTGTTTTGCTCCCATTTTTACATCAGAGGTCCTGGACTCCTGAACAGTTGACATTTTTTCTCTGAAACGTGCCAGTTCTTCCTGCTCCCTCACTGCATGTTTACAATGGGCTGTTTTCTCCTATTCTGACTGGGGCACGAAGAGGAGCTCACATCTCTTGTTCTTATTTTCACAGATCAATGTAGCAGGAGAATACTTTGTGTATGTGCACGTACATTTTTGTCCTCTTTCATGCAAGGAGGGCATTAGAATCATAGAATCATCAAGGTTGGAAAAGACCCCCAAGATCGTCTGGTCCAGCCGTCCCCTGCGTTAGGTACCTATGTGTATGTGTACACACAGAGAGAATGCACCCTGCTTTCTGTTGCGCAGCGTCTCAGACCTGCTTAAAGCTGCATAAAGTCCTGCGCAGTGACTAAAGGAACAGCAGTGTGTGGGTGAAATATCCGCGTGCTATAAAACCTTGCCTTTAAGTGCAGAATACGAGTTTCCCAACACAATTTCCTGGAAAACAAAGCAAAACAAAACAAAACACACTCCGGATTGGCACCGCTTCGTTGGCAGACAGCCGTAGGTGGAACGACACATACCGTAGGGTCGGGGGTCGGGAGGCAGAGGATGGGTTTCCAGCCGACCGCCCTCGGTGTTGCCCCCAGGGCTGGCAGCGAGCTCATTTCCCCACGGTGGGCTGGATCCTGCTGCGCCAGGGCTCGCTGGGTGCAGCTGAGCGATGTGTGGAGAAGAAATCTTCCCTACCCATGGGTGGGGATCCAGGCCATCTAGTGGGGAGAAGAGTTAACAGCCAAGGGAAGCTCCTGTTTCCGAGACACGGCCTCCGTGCCTGCCGACAGCACGAGAATTGCAGGTAAATAATTCGCCTCACATTCAGGACGGAACAGGAAAAGTCCGGTTGGTGTAATACACCCAGCTGTACTAACGGTGCTGGCATTTAGACCGCACTGCTATCAGTAGGCCTTTGTAGAAATAACCTGGTTTTGTTCCTTCGCTTCAAACAAATTGCCCTGCCGATGTGAAAAGGAAGCCAGGCTGTTACGCGTACCTTTTCCGCACTGTCTGTGTCACGTTAATTCCATAAAATCTTCAACTGCATTTAGTCCGTGCCCTGTAGAGAAGCTCAGCTTGTAAGGGCTATTCCATAAGTTCACATGGCCGTGTTTACGCTGAGTTGTCTTCACTGGCCACGGGGAACTGCCAAACATCACACTGAGGTTAGCATTTGTTCCTAATGAAGCCCGATTCCTAACTTTTATCTCTTGTTTTTAAATCCGGAGGTGCCTACAGGACGACTCTACGCTAAATACCATGAGTTCGGTTTTGGTTCCTAAAATAGCTCCTCCCCACCCCCCCGCAATTTGATGAGTGCTCTTATAATAAACTCATTGAAACGTCGTTCCAGAAGGCAGAGCTTTCACAGGAACAGCACTCAATCCAACGTAACAAAGATCTATATTAAGATCCATAGATTGAATCTAGACAAAATGCAGTCACTGCCGCTGCCAGCAGCAAGAAGATCCCCCCTGCGCTGCTGTGCCGAGACACCCGCTGCAGGTGGATCCACCACCCCAGTGCAGCGCCCCGACAGCAGCCCTGCGGGGGAAATGCTGCTGCTGGGAGGGAGGGGAGACTGCTGCTTTCAGGGTTGTAAGGAAAAAGAAACATAACCCCAAACCCCACAAATATTATTTGCTTGAATAATTGTTCTAACTCTCTTCTCTCCAGCTGCTGTCATTGAGGAGCCTCACGGGACTTCATGGCGGGCTCCCGCTGTTGAAGGACAGGACTGGCTTTGGCCACCAGCTGCCCCAAGCACAGCAGGCAGCTGTAAGTTGGTGATGCCTGGGTGCAGAAAGGACCCATCATCCAGAGAGGGCAAAACCTTGGAAATCTGGGTTTAGGGCCTGCTTGGGTCCAGGAGGATCCTTCCTTGCACTGCAAGGAGAGCAGTGCCACCATTCCAGGGTGGGGGGAGATATCAGAGTAGGTGTCATCACCCCCGTGAAGGGCAAAATCAGTTTTGTTAGTGCTGCTGATGCTCTCCTGGGATGTGCGGGCTTCCCATGGGATAGGACAGCCTCCTGGAGCAGGCCTGAGCCTCCAGCCAGTGACGGATGTGCCCTGTAGCAGGGCAGGCACCGTTCACATGGGTGAAGCAGAGAGAGGAGGATGGAAGAGGATGCTTACTGACAGCTGATTACATGAATGCATTTAAGCTGCAATCCCATTTCTAATAAAAGATTTCTCTGACTCTGTTTTTCAACAAAAACTGTTAGACCCACACTGTCTAGGTGGACAGTCTGGGGAAGAGACTTGATTAAGCACATCTAGCCAGCCCCAACACAGCTAACTGCAAATCTTACTTAATGATCACGGAGTTTTCAAAGTTCACAAAGGTTAATTAATGCTGGTGGTTATGTTACAATTGCACAATTGAAATAAGCTTCCTTGTCCGATTTACTGTTTGTGAGGGGGGTGGAACCAGGGAAGCCGCGTTTGCTGCTCTGTTGTTATTGCAGTCTTTCACATTTTTGAAGACAATCTTAGACCACTTAGATCAGTGAGCTCAGCTGTGTGGGAATTTCCCCATGAACTGGTTCCCTCACAGGCTGTTTCACATTCGTGGATTACCACGATCCTGGAGAATATAAGGCCTGGCTAACAAGGTCATACATTCAGGAAATTTCCAAGAGAATTTCTGGAAACTATGTGATAGATGTGCGACTCTTGCCTGTGCAGCAGAATTGACCCTATTGCTCATTTCTGCCTTCACAATATATAAAGAAAACCAAATTATGCAAAGTGCTGGAAATAAAAGCAAACTACCATCCCCGGTTACACAAATTCCTTAAGCACCTGCATTATTCAAAATGTGTGTGTCATCCTGCTGGCTGCACTGCATTTGCCTAGATTTCAGTTCATTTTGCTTCACCGTGTGTTCCTGGCAGCCAGGCATCCCAGTAAGTATCTGACAGGGTGATTTTCTGCTACGGTGAGACTCCTGTCGTACTGACCACGCAGGCTTTAAACGCATCGCTTGCTTTGCTGCTGCCACCAAGAGAATCGCACCTCTGAAGGCCTAACATCATTTTTAGAAGCCGAACCGCATGTCTGAGATATTCACGCTGGAGTTCCTGTGAAAAACGAACACCTTTTCCCCCGAGTGCACTGAGAATTTCTGTGATCCGGCAAGCTGCACACCATTTGTTGCAGCCCCGCACGTCCCTCCCCTGCCGTCACGTGTCAGGGCTGCCCTGGGTCTCCCCGCCCGTGATCAGGGGCTGGCTGTGGGGCCGTGTGGCAGGGATGTCCTCCCAGCTCGCATCCCGCATCCCGTGGGACAGCTATCTGGGAGCACAGCCAGCCACGAGCAGCGTGCAGGCACATCTCCTCCTTGGGGAGCTCCAGTTCCTGCACGCGCCGCTGGGCCCTCAGGAAGCTTCTGACAAAATTTCCTCCAACACGGCAGAAAGGAGGCAGAATACACTCCTTCACCTCCGCTGGCTGTTCCCAAAACATGTGTGTAATAAAGCTATTGATAGTGCAGCATTGCCTCCCAAGACGGAGACACAAAGACAGTCGCACGGCCCCGGTGCCAACACTCACTAATAAAACCTGTAGGCAGCGTAGGTGTCTCGTGGCAGGATGGAGGCGGAGGAAGCACTGGCTCTGCACCTGCTGGTAGAGGTGCCCTCTCAGAAATCCTCACTGAGGACAGCCTCACAATGCAGGCTGAGGGGAGCCGAGACATCTGCACATCTCTGATGCTGAGTGGGGGTGGTAGTGGATTGCTTGGAGGTCTGATGAGATTTGGCAGAGGGTTTCCAATGCTGGGCATGCCCTGCTTCCCACCAAGGGCCCAAGGCCATGGCTTCTGGCTGAGAGTGCACTGCTGGCCTCATTTCTGGCACAGCTCAAGCATCATCACGCTGCTGCTGTTCTGGTCCAGCCAGGAGAGCCCAGGCCACTTTGCATCTCTGAGGAAAGTATAGCAAAATAAAAGAGTTTATGGCCCCTGTTGCTGAGAGGTGCACATATATATTGTCCTTACGGGGCAAGGTTTTGGTAGTGGGGTGGCTGCAGTGAAGGCCTCTGTGAGCAGAGCCCAGCAGCTGCCCCATATTAGACCAGAGCCAGCTCCAAACGGCTCCAAAAAGAAAATGTCACTGGCCAGAGCTGAGCCAGTGAGCGATGCTGGTTGTGCCTCTGTGAGAGTAAGAAAAGGTAAAAAACACTGCCCAACAGCAGCTGGGAGAGAGGAGTGAGAAGCAGCCCTGCAGCCCCCGAGGTCAGTGCAGCAGGAGGGCAGGAGGTGCTCCAGGCAGGCAGCAGCAGTTCCCCTGCGGCCTGTGGAGAGCTCCTGGTGTAGCAGGCTGTCCCCCTGCAGCCCATGGGTCCCACACGGAGCAGATCTCCACGCTGCAGCCCCTGGAGGAGCCCCCGGTGGAGCAGGAGGAGGTGGCCTGGAGGAGGTTGCGGCCCATGGAGAGCCCCCGCAGGAGCAGGGCCCGGGCCGGAGCTGCAGCCCGTGGAGAGGAGCCCACGCAGGAGCAGGGGTCTGGGGGGAGCTGCTGCCTGTGGGGGACCCGTGCTGGAGCAGTTTGCTCCTGGGGGATGGACCCCGTGGTACAGAGCCATGTGGGAGCAGTTCTGGAAGAGCTGCAACACCTCTTACTCTATTATTAACTGTCAATAAATGAATTAATCTTCCCCAGTCCAAGTCTGTTTTGCCCGTGATGGCAACTGGTGAAGGATCTCCCTGTCCTTATTTCAACCCACAAGCTGTTTCATCATATTTTCTCCCCCCCAGTCCTGCTGAGAAGGTAGAGTGGGAGAGCAGCATGGTGGGCACCTGAGGTCCCACCAAGGTCAACCCACCACAGCGTAGCACCACCAGACTCCACTGATCTGGATGACCGGGCAGCTGGGGTAGCTCGCAGCTTTTGGCTGAGGCTGGCCTGGCATCAGTCCCTTCTGATGCGATACGCTGCTTTAGTGGGTCATGCTAAAATGACCTTTGGGAGGGCGTCTGCGGGAAGTAGCTGGGGCTCTTCAGGGCAGGAACCAGGCCTGGGCAGCAGCACTGACCAGGCAGGGCAGGTCTGGCCACCCTGCAAGATTTGTCTTTCCGTCTGCCTTCCCAAAATGCCCTGCCACCTGGGGAGACCCTTGCAGCCCCTGCCTCAGAGGTGCACCCATGTGCTAGCCACCAGAGTGCCTGGCCATGGCTCTTTTGCTTCATTACCTCGTCGCTGTTGAAAGGCTTGAGTATGATGAGAGTTTCCACGGTGCAAAGGCATTCATTTAATAAGGAAGGAATGGTGTAAGCTTAGATTTTTTAACTCCAGTTGCTTTTTTTTTTTTTTAAAAAAAAAAAAAAAAAAGAGTATGCATGATAATGCTCAGAGGGGTAGGAAAATCATCTTTGAGATTTACATAAAAACCAGCACTCTTCTCTGGATTTGTTAAAGAAATTTTTCTTTTCAGTCAGCCGGCCTGCATGCTCTAGTCCGTGCAAAAGTGAAATTGTCATTGTTTTTATCAAGTTTCTGAAATGCCACGCTAAAATACCAGCCCAATAAACTCGTGGGGTGATCCTAATTGTGCTGGCACAAGCATAATTTAATTCAGATTGCTATAACAACAAACAGTGTCCATGCTCGCTGTAATCACGTTAAGGCCTATACACGAAATAATTAGCATCTTTCTATTTGGTAAATAGAGGTCCGCTGCAGGTCAGCCTCAATGAGGACACCGCATTGTTAGGAGATGAGGCCTTTAAAGCTTCTGCAGAACGGGTATTTGGAAATAGAACTGCTCTAAAAAACACAAAAGGAAGACTTCATTACCAAGGAAGCACCCCCACTTGCCTCTTACTTAGTTTTTGTTCTGTTTTCTGAAGAAAAATAATAATTCATTTATTCAAGTTCAGGGAATCAACGGGAAAGCCACACAATAGAAGCAGCATTTGCTCAATTTCGTTGTATGTCCAAGTGTCACCTGACAGACTTCCCAAAAGCCAAGGATGGCTTCTTGCAGTCCCAAATCTGGCAAAATGCAAGCAGATTGTTTATTTATTAGCCATTTCTGTGGTCACTGGGCCTGAGGCAGACTTGCCAGCTATTTAAGCTCCGTGAGAAGATTGGGAAGTTCAGAGAAGTAGGAGCACACCTCCAAAAGCCAGTCAGTAACTTACAGGGTTGCTCTCTGCAGTCTCTACATCATTTCTGCAAAGTCTTTGTTACTTATATCCAAATACCCACAAGCCTCCACATACTTTAAAGCTTGCAGATTTTTATTCTTATTTTTTAACACACCTTTTAATAAAGGTATGGACGCTACCCAGTGCTACAGAGAAGGTGAAGGAATGCCTTCTATTTATTCGGAGGCAATTGGTGCTTTCCAGCGAAAAATGACCCTGCTTCGTAATTGCAGACTTTTCGCGCGCACACACAAGTCATTGCATTTGACATTTTCAGCAGCTTGTAGCGCTGCCAGACAAATCATTAGCCCTGTAGATTTGTTCTGAAATTGAGAGAGCATCTGAAGCATTTTTACCTTGCATTTATGATAAGCAGAAAACGTTGGTTAGTGATTTTAACAAAGCGTCATCAATTAAATCGCTAGAAATTTTCTGGAAACTCTTCCAGAAACCTGCATTTAGGCCCGCTAGGCACAAACAATGAAATCTCAGCTGTTTCTCGTCAGCCTACTACGCGTACCTGCTTCACCGCGACAAGGCGGGTCTGATCCAGCAGATTAAAGAGTCAGCTCATGCAGTTATCGGAAATTGTATACATTAACATCAGCAACCTGTAGACCAGCCTGGCAGAGCCCAGAGCTCAGGATAGTTCAAACAGCATTTATGACGTGTTTTTTTGTTCTGGAGGAAGCTCTTTTCCTTTAGGAAGGACAAGTTCTTGGGCAAGGGGAGGCCCTGGGGGTCACAGCACCCCCAGGCAGGAGCTATTGCAGGCAAATGCCCCCAGAGCCATCCCAAAACAGTGGAGGCCGGGCAAGGAGGGCTGCGAAGGCTGCGTGGGCAGCAGGAGCCCCAGCAAGAGCTGGTGCCAGCTGACTTTCCCAGGGGAGAAAATGGCCAAATGTTCATTATCACGATCCAAATTAGAATTTGCTGAAATATTTAATAAAGGTAGTCATTTTAAGCTGCTGGGGACAAAAGCCAGATGAGGGACTGTGGGTTTGCTTACACTTCTCCCGGAGGTCATGTCCCTCATCAGCGCAGTGCTCCTGAAGCATCCAAGTTTCAAAGGAAATTTCAGGCATGTTTCCCTTATCTTTCACTCTTCATACCCTCCTTCTTCCTCAAAATTCACAGAAAAATTATTCTCTTGATCTTTTTTCTTTTCTATTTCAAAAAAAAAAAAGGGGGGGGGGGGTATTCAAGCTGTCCATTTACCCAACTGCTTTAAAATGTTATTTTTGCTACGCTCACACCGACACCGGCTGATGTGTTTCTCCTCCTGGTCTTTCAACGCGGATTAGCAGAATTCAGTCACTCCGTGTGCTGCCACCAGAGGTCAGAATCCGCAGCGTGCGTGAGCGAGAGGGAAAAGCTCTGCCTCTGGTTTGGCCTTGCAACGCGCCCGGCAGGAATTCCCTCCGTGTTATCTCGAGCTCCAAGTCCTAAGCGCGATCGGGTCTACCTCAGATCCTGCGAAGAAGCGGGCAAGTTGGAACAGCAGCCAGGACGTTATGGGATTGCAGAATAAAACCCTCAAATAAAAAGCACGGGGCTGGCTGGCGTGGGTTACGTGCTGGGGTGCCCCCACGGCCACCGCTGTCAGGTTTTGGATTCTGGGCTGCGTTGAGAAAATTTTCGAGTTTTCTGCCTTTTTGAAGGAAAAAGTCTGAAGGCGTACAGGTAGTTCAGACATGCTTATCAGCAACAAGCCGTGCAATTAGCACTTTTTTCCTCAACGGCGATTGTGGTCAGAGTAATTCTGCATCCTTTACCCTGAGAAACTAAACAGAAGGTGGTCTTTTTTTCCCTCCATTTGAGTCTTTCTGCTGCTTGTGTGACATCCTCTCCCCGATCTCTTGCTCCTCGGTGCTGTCCCTGAGCCCTTGGGGGTGCTGACAGCCGGCAGGGTGAGTGACAGGAGAGCGGTGCCAAGACCTCGCCGTGCTCCAGTTCTGCTTGCACGCCAGTGGGGACGTGCAGATCAAACGGGCTTGGAAGGGCTGGGAGGGAGGTGAGGCCTGGGAGAACAACATTCACCCCCACCCAAACCCTTTTCTTCAAAAACCCCTGTTCTGCATATTTGGTGATTTACGTGCTTTGTCTGGAGCTCTGTAGCGAGCCAGATCTGAAAAGCAGATGTTGTGGAAGAGACGATCTCCCACAGCAGTTGCTGTAAGGCTTCCTATAGACACTGCGCTGCAGTTTGTCAGGAATACAGTCAAATGTTGTCAGGCATTCTCTGGAGTGGTCAGGATTTCTGTTATTAACGTGTATGCTGTAGCCGTCCTTTCCCCTGCCTGTTGTACAGCAATCAGACATCCTAATCATTGGTACCGTACAGTGCCTGAATGTCACAGCGAGCTAGGACACTTTTGGAGAAATGAAAACACCTCACGTTTCGCATGTTTATTGAAGCCAAAGTCTTCTGTCAGTACGACACGTTGTGGTGTCACCCAAGCTTCGTCGGGAAGGGGCGAGGGCTCCCTGGACAGGACCACCCAGGAGAAGAGGCGGGAGCGTGAGAGATGGCACCCAGCATCTCAGCCAGGAAGCAGAGGTGTTTGTTCTGAAAACAACCACGCTGGAAAAAGCCCACTTCACAAATAAACACTTGGGAGGCTTGGTTGGACTCCAGGTGAGAAGGCAAGTAGGTCTGGAGAGACATCTGCCCCCAGTGCCCTCCAGGACCTGCTGCACACGATGCGGTGCAGAGGGAGAGCAAGCTGAGGAGACAGGGCAGGAGGGTGGGAGAACACCATTAGTATTCCCACTGAGTACCGGCTGGCTCTGTCCCCAGCAAAATGACAAGATTTCTGCAACTGAGCAGCGTGTTGCTATGAAAAAATGTCTGCAGCTCTACTCAAACAAAAAATTGGGATCAAGTCCATGGGAAGATCCCCTTCCTCTTTCGGCAGGGAAAAAAAAATATATATATTTATAATTCTCCCTTCATGTAACTTCAGAACTGCATGCAGCGGTGACTGAAGTAGTTCATCACAGCTCTCCTGCAAGAGGCAGGAATGCAAATTACACACACACGTCTTACCAGAAAGCAGTCCAACAGCCTGGCTTATACTTCAGTGAAAGTGTTTTCTGTCATTCATCAATGCTTTCAGAAACGTCTGAAATAGTGCTATTGTCATACTGGCTCTTATTGCCCTTCTATTAGGGCTGTCTTTTTTTTTCCAAGAGTAACTCAAAGAAGCGTTTCTTTAAAAAGGTGGCAAAAATCTATTGTGGAGAGTTTTTACTTTCGTTTAGTTGCCTTTTGAAGAAGTTTCTTTTCAATTACTGAAAGTTACTGGCACATATATGACCTAGATGGGGATTTGTCTATTTTTGTGTGTGTATGTACATATATTATTTTCTTACATAGCAAGGGTTTTCTAAAGTATTACTGACACGGGATTTCATCCTCTCTCCTGCTCTCTTTATGTTCCACAGGCTACTCAAGAACAATCAGGAAAGCAAACTTGGTTAGGTTTATTTAATGGATGTCTTCTTGTACTTTTTTTTTTTCTGCAACAAGAGTTAAAGAAGAAAACAGTTTCCTCTCCTCCTTATCATTCAGTTTTCCACAGCTGTCATTTTCCCTCCAGCCCAACAGTCCTGCTGCTGATCTCTGTGCAGGAAGTTATTCCCCATCCTCATTTTCAAGGTTCTTTTTAACTCCACCCATAGGAATCGGCCTCCGAGGCATGAAGGCTGCTCGAGGGTGCCCTAGGCAGTGGTGGAGGCTGTGGGGAAGGCAGAGCTGTGTTTCAGAGCCATCGTCCCTCCACTGGTCTCTCCCATGCTCCCAGAGGTAGACCTTGCCCTTCCTATGGCAAGGGAGAACTGTTTAATCCTGGAGAAATCACGCACGAGGACAAGGTGGACGCGTGTGTTGTCCACTCTCCCCTGCTTCATCGCCTGCCCATCTGGAGTTGTCTTCTTCTCTGTAATTAGGCTAAGTAGCTCCTGGAAAATGAGCTGAGCTACAGAGCTGGAGCATGGAGACACCTGAGGTCAGCTGAGGTGATCAGTGCCCAGCAGCACTGCTGCAGGAGGAATGCTTCCCGCGCATTTTCACCCTTTCAGCAAATCCTTGTGGGGAAGGGCTTGGCTTTAAAGACAGAAAAAAAATGTGTTAGAAGAGAAAGAGCAAGGAAGCTGCTTTCAGCAGACGCTCTTTCTTACTCAAATGAGAGACCCATGTTTCCCTGCAGGTCTCTGTGCTGACTCTCCTGCTTAATATAGCTCCTTGCTTTTAATTTATGTGTTGGCAAGTGTGCCTTACTGCAGTTTCAAAACAATCTCCTTACGATGCACATACATGTGTATGTGCACACGTGCTTTAGTAACTCATTGCTTGCTCCTAGATCACATATATGGAAGAAAAACAGCTCTGAAAAACAGGTATTCCTCTCTCTGGAAAAAAGCTTTGGAAGCTTATTTTGGTGGGTATTGCTCTCAGTTTTTACCTGAGGAGACAACAGGAATTTCTAAGCGGACACTGCTGCCAACCTGGCAGCCTGGGATGGGGCTCAAGTAGCTTTCCTTGGCTTCAGGATGCTTTTTGGCAGCCAGAGAGGGAAGCTCTAGGGTGATGGCTGTGGAGGACCAGGCTCCAGAAGCAAGCTCCCTGGCGATTCCACGTGCAGGGGACAAACATTTCACCTTCCCCACAGCAGCCCGTCTCAGGCTCTGGCACACGCACCTGAGCGAGAAGGCGATTCCCGTGTTCGTGGCTCCCAGCAGCAGCCAGGGCAGCGCGAGAGGAGGCGTTGTGGAATTGTGCAACCAGAATGAAACGACATCCAACGGTTTCAGTCCCGTCTTCATCCCACAGCCCGCTTCCAAGCAGGGCACTCACACTGAGGCTTGCAGCTGTCTGAAGAGGGGGGTTGTTTGCTTTGGGTGGAAATGTATTTCCAAGAAGTCAGCATGGTGAAGGAGTCTCCCGCCAGCCGTTAATCTGACATTTTACTCAGATTTTAGTAACAGTAGCCACAGGGTCTGACAGCAAAGCTAGTGACTAGCTCCCATCCCAGCCTCTAAACTGGGCACATGGTCTTTGCTAGACCAGAACATCAGGAGCCCAGCGAGGGCGCAATCCTAGGGTAGAAAAGGCTGGCAAGCCTTAGGGACCCCTCATAAAATGCACCGATGCTTCCTACAGCTAAGCAATAACATCATCCCACAACCTGAGAATTTCCATGCTGGCACCTCTGCCCTCCCATTTTGACCACTAAATGAGATTAAAAGTTCACTCATGAATTTCAGTGGTGAAGCTAACGACCTTGTTTTGAGGAGGTTGCAGAGAATTTGATTAGCAGAGGAACAAGGTAATATGAGAAGGGAGGCTTACAGTCAATTAAGTGAGCGCATCCATAAGCTCTCTCATCATATGTTGATTTCTAAGGCATGCAGAAACCTCTACACGACTGAAATTAAAACTCATAAGGGTGAAAACACATAGGCAAGCAGGAGGATAAACAAAAAGATGTGGGCAACGGAAGAGAAAAAGTAAAGGGATAGACAAAAGACACATCAAGTACTGGAGCTGGTTCCATAAAAAAACTTAATTTTCTGGAATAACAAACTTATCCTCAGATCTTTGCACCTTGGGAACTTCTGTTTTTCTTTGTTTGGAAACATTTATATAGCTGTGGCATAGACATGAAAATGTTTATAAATCCAAAGCTTCATGAATCCGCAGGAGATGTAAATCATTTGTCATCTGCTATTTGCTACTCTCCTATAAAAATGCCAATCATCCAAGCAGGGTTTGGCTAGGGTAGCCAAATTCAAAAGAAAATACTGAATAAGGGCTAAATCAGGAACTGACAGCCAAGACAATCTGCTTTCCCTGAACACATGCTTTTCCTTAAGAGAGGCCAAGGTGACCTAATGTCTGGGCATTACAGATCTCAACAGCACGGGCAAGAAGCCTCCCTTCACTTAAGTCAGCTTTACCATACCTTGCAGTCTGTCCGGCGCTGATGCCTTGGCTCTTTGCTGCTTCTACTTCTCCCCCTTTCCTTGAAGTGTACCTGGGCAGCGATGAAACGTTCTTTGGGAAGAAAGAGACAAAACAGCAGTTCCTTAATCTCATGAGTGAAAATAGGATAATACTACAAGCATCCACCCCCCCACCCCCTCATCTCTCATATGATTGCCACAGTTTTTGGAAAAGAAAAACCTTGCTGGTGTGTTTGAGGCAGTGATAAAGCCAGGGCACCCCTCTGCTTGGAGCACGTGGAGCTCTGCAGTCCCATCTTAGCACGTGGCTGGGGCGCATGGCACCAGCCTGGCACCTCTGCCCAGCCGTGGGGCTCAGCTGTCCCTCGGGTTTGCGCTTGTCACCCAGGGCCTGCGTGCATTGCAGTCACACACTGCGCTGCAGCGTGACAGGTCTGGCTGGAGAGTGCTTGTTCACAACCCACATCCCTCGGGCCCTTGCTGTCCCCAGAGGCTGTCAGGGTGGGAGGGAGAAAACATTGAATTTCGAGCTGAAATAGCACCAGAGATACATTTGCTTCAGAGCTGTGCTGGGCTTCGTTAGCCTGCAAACACCCTAAGCTGCTAGGGAAATGTTGGTTGTGTGGCAGATGGCAGCCCTAGAACGGGCGCTTGAAGAGGGAGATGAAGGTGTCTGGATATGATGCGCTGCTAAGAGAAACGGCACAGCCACAGCAGCTGTGGAAAGGGAAGCTTTTTGAGAGGTCCAGCTCCTAGTATGGGTGGCAAGGGTCAGCGTGGGGAGAGGTGGAAAGAAGCCCTATTTACCTTCTTAAAAGGGGCAGAAAGATGGTATGGAATGGGAGGTCAGCTTGGCAGTTGTTGCACTCCAGGACTTTCCACTTCACTGATGAGACCTTTCTGACAAAAATACAGGTGGTGCCTGCAATGGTCCTGCCTCTGTTTGGCAGCAAGAATTCAGTTTTTGACGGATTCAGTTATATGCTGTGGTTTATCTGGCTTTTACAACACTGGGCATAGCTGAAGGATTAGGTGGCAGGTCTCAGGAGCCCCTTTGCTTCACAATAGACAAAGTGTAGGATCTTACTTTCATAGCTTAATGCCGATTCCTGCAGCAATACTTCCAATTCAGATCCCTGCATCATCACGCAGTCAAGCTAAACGTACATTAAAATATTATGCCATGGAAGTATATTAGCAGTAATTGCTGTTAAATGAGGCAGGAACATTTAAAGAAAACTATTTTTGTAAGAAAAAGAAAAACAACAATAAAAACCCCAAGTGGCTTAAGAATTTATACAGCACAGAAAAATGTTCTCAATTAGACGACAGGTTCATCTGTGACAGAACTATCCTCAGCTCCCCTGTCACAACCCCCCGGGTACGTAGGGCTCTCAGGAGCAGCATCCGCTACCACTGGCTGCCTGATGCTCTCTGTGCAAGGATACAGCGCTGACAGACTCACGTGAAGTATTGCAATAAAAATAAGGCAGACCAAAAAAAATTATTGAAGACTTTGTATCCCCCCCAGATCCTAAAGAAGGTATTTATGAGAATTTTTGCTGAAAGGAAAACTGCAAACAGTTGTGGGTTTTTTTTTGGTGTTGTTTTTGTCCTTTTAAAAAAAAAAAATTGCACTTTTTTTTATTTTTTTTTTTTAAAAAAAAAAAAAAAAAAAAGATGTAACAAGTTCTTTTAGGATCATGATTATTTGTTTTAGCAAAAGAATCACACTCATATGCCAGGACCCCAGCACACTAGGTCTGGAGTGACCTCACGCCAACCAAAGGGTCCAAGCAATGAAGAACAACAGAAAATGCCAGAAGGGAATGGATGGTAAGAGCATTTTAGGAGCTAATTCTTTTCAACCCAACTGACTTGGTGGAAAATTCCAGAACATCCTGGCTGGGCAACATGAGAAGAATGCAAACTGACGTTCTTCTTTTGGACAGCCAATTTACTGTTCTAGTTAGTAACCAAAAAAGCCCCACAAACTAACTAAACAACCAAAAAAAACCAACCAACAAACCAAAAAAACCCGAGAAGTTGCATTTTTTTTTTTCCTCTCTCAGAATCATCACTGGATTTCTGACTGAATTGTCCTAATTTTGCAAAGTCCTGCCCGCAGTGCAGAAAGCACTCAGCCCCGTGGTGTCTGTGTTTCTGCTGACTGAGCAATGAGCTAAGATGGCCACCAATTTTCCTGAGAGATCACTTTGTTGTGATGCTGTTTAAAAAGCGCCTTGAATTTGTCTTGTTTAATGTATGATGAAATAAACATGGTATTATTTGAAAACTGACTTTTGAAAGAGTTTCTTCATAATAAAAGTGAACGATTCACTTGGGGGTGTCACAAATGTGAGGGTGGCCATTTCTGAGTGATCAGATCTGTGGTGACTGGAACATTGCATACAGTCTGTGCCATACAGTCATAGAAATTAGGATGACCTGGCCTATTCCTCTGCCTCACCCAGGTAACAACATAATTTCTGGCTGATAGCTGACCCTTAAAATCCCTGAAGGTGAGGCTCCATGGCTGCTTCGGGCAGCCATTTCAAATGCTCTGTTATCCCTCCAGCTACTTCACCAGCCAGAGAGGAGAAGAACCACTTTTCTCGTGCCACAAAGGTGGTGGTGCGGTGGGCCGGCCCCAGCCAGCAGCCAAGCACACACCCAGCCACTTGCTGGCCCTCACCAGTGGGAAGGGAGAGAATAGGAAAAGTGAGAACAAGGAAAACTGTTGGGCTGAAATAAAGAGTGGCAGAATGCTTACTGTTGCCTGCAAAGACTGTTACAGGCAAAACAGACTAAACTTGAGGGATTATCTTAATTTACTGCCAATTAAAGTGAAGATTTAATTACTCATTTGGGGAAACAAAGAAGAAAAACATTTAAACACTTAGTGAAAATACCTTTCTCGGGCTTGGCTTCACTCCTGGTACCTCTCCTCTCCTCTTCACAGTCTCCACTCCTCTTGTTATTGCTGCAGGTTACACTCGTTCAGTTACGTGAGGTGGCAGGGGCCACAGGAGGTTATGGTGCAATGGTTTCTTTCTGCCACAACTTGTTTCTTATTCTTTTCTTCTGCTGCTCCTTCCCCCTCACTCTTTTCCTAAGCTCCAGCATGGGTCCTCCACAGGCTGCAGTCTCTCTGAGGGATACCTGCTCAGGCTGGGGCTTTCCAGGGGCCGCAGGCCCTTCAGGGGTGTTACCAGTTCCACGACACAGCACCCCCCACTCATTTGGCCTTGTTCTCACTCTCTCAGCTTTTTCCAACCTTTTAAAAATCTGTTTTCACAGAAGGCTCATATTCTCTTCTGGTCGTTTCGGGGCACCTCCACCTGGCTGCGGGGCCTGGCTGTGCCCTGTGGTGGGAGCCACCTGGAAGCAGCTGCGTCTGCCACCGGCTGCTTCGGCCTTGCCTCGCGCAGCGGCCCCACAGGCCCTGCTCCCAGCACCTTGCCATGCATGCCCAAACAGGAGATTTCAACCCTTTTCCACACTTTGTCAGAATGAAATAGACTTTGGTGCTTTTTCACCCAAGAAATCAAACATTGAGACTCATTCACCCCCAAGTGGTGAAGGTGAGGCTCGTCAGTGTCACAGAACACAGATGTTCTTCGTGTCTCAGTTCTCAAACAAGTGTCTTAACCTGCAAACTCCCTAAACTTGGGTTTTGGGGAGGGGGGAAAGATGGAGGAGACAGGACTGATTTTCTCCTTTCGACTGGGGGTCACTACTGTCAAAAAAAACCCTCTCCACCTCCACCACTGAAGGACAGGGCAGGTGAGGTCCATCATGAAGCAAAGGGAGCGTCTGTTCAATCTTAGGGTAGGCCTACAAGCAACACAGGTGAGAGCAATCATTTTGTTAAGGCTCCATAGGGTTATTGAATGATTTTGATTTGCATTTCTTTCCTGGAAGGGTGAAGAAAAATCCTTACCACATGAAAGCACATTCCTTATACTCTACTCAAAGTCTTTTTGCCAGTTTTAAAGATGCATGTTCTGGTCTTCATCTAGTGTAAACTGTTATAGGTCCATTGCAGCCAACATATCTCCATGGAAAATGTATTTTGGACCTATGTGTAGGGAAAAGAGCAGGAATAATACTAAAATAAAATTGTTTTAATAGCTCTGATTCTCATCTAAATCCATACGGATTTTGTTTGACATAATTACCCTGATTTCACTGGAGTTGCTACTGTAAGGGACCTCAGGATCAAGCATCTTGTACTGGCAGGGAGAAGTGGCAGTAGATTGCACGCATTGTAATGATGGATGTAGGAAACACGCACCCATATAGCTTTCAGTCCCAAAGGTAATAAATTTCTCTTGGGAAAGCAATGGAACATGAGGAAAGTATGATTTCTATAAGCCAATAATTACATTTTTACACAGTTATATTTCCCCAGGGTTGAATTCACATTTATTGAATTACCAAAGTAATCTGGAGCAATGTCACACTGTTATGTGATATATTCCAGGTGGCCAAGGATACTGCAGCAGAGTAAACTGTTTGATCATCTTCTTTCCTTGAATGCCTGGGAATTTTAGAAGACTCCAAAGTCAAAGCACCAACTTTTCTATTTACCTCCATTTGAGTGTTTCCTCATTGTGATACTGTAAACAGACTGTACAAAAAGTTTTCCATTTCATGAAAGGAAATCTCCAAAGTGCCAGAAGTTTGACAGTGAGTCCTTTATGACTTAAAAAACCTCACAAATTTATCACAAAATTCTAGGATGTATGGGATTGGTATTTTTACCTTCTCCCTTTATTTCTTCTGAGGCTTGTGTGAATTGGTTTCAACTTGTGATGCACTCTACATTGTTTTTATTACTTCAAATCTCTTTCTTATCTGTGTCTGTGGTTTAACCATCAATTTAGAGAATTAAATCCAAGGGAGACCTTTTAAAAACTCGCAAAATGTCAAATCACTACAATATTCCAATATCTATGAAATAGCATCTTTATCTTAGGAGCTGGAAAGCCGAATCACTCAGCAGCACACTCTGTGATACTCAGGATGCTGTAAAGAAATAAACCGGCATCTCTGGAGTGCATAAACCACAACTCTACCCTTACTGCCATACATTCCCTTGAAATTTAAGTTGCAGTCTTCCACAGAATACCACACTCATTCAAATTAATTTCTGTATAGATCAGTGGTAGGACCAGAGAAAGGATGGTCTAAAATTGCAAGCAAGACCAAGACTGCAGGCTAATGGAGGAGGAAGGTGTGCTCACGTCTGACTGCTTGCCAATTTTACTCCATGTTCATCAGTCTAAAAAAAGATCTATTTACATACAATGGAATTTACATGCATCTACATACAATCCTTGTATTGTTGTAAAAGATCTGTGCTCTGGTACTCCCCAATGTCCTCTGAAGATCAGAGCCTGCGCTGATCTGCTCAGAGTTGCACAGCAAATACACAGCACGGTGCCTGGCCACTTTTACTGCATCCATATGTTCATGCAGTACCACACAAGCACTCCCCTGACACATTTCTTCACCTCAGCTGAGCTTGGTCCCAAGAGTTTGCAGTGGAAGTTGTGCTGACTTAAGGCTAAAGGTGACTTTCAGGTGAGGAACTTCTCTTTACAGAGTCATCACTTTTGTATTTCTATCTGAAAACTCAGTTTGATCTCAAGCAATTAGTTTGATCTCACAGCTGTCCATTCAGATGTGATTTTAATATAAGGGCATAAACGTAGTGTAAAGAAAAAGATGATGCACTAGTTCTTAACAGAATTGCTTGTTATAAAGACTAATAATACACAGAAATAAAGCTGGTGTCCCTGTAAATTTTGCAATCATGCTACTATACTATTAATAAGCAGCGCATACCATTTGTTCTCTTTTTGGGCTTTGCAGGGATAAGTAACTACACTAAATATACGTGAGGAGACAGTCAAATCCTCCATAGCAAGAGGAAAGCCTTTTCTCCATTTTCATTTCTCTGATCAATTGGGATCTTCCAAGGAAAAACAGTTGTTTTAGCAGTTATCTGAAATATCAGCATCAGAAAGGACCTTTCAATTAAATAAAAAAAATAAAAATTTGTTTAAGTATTTAGAATATTATTCTCTCTTAGACTATTATCTGTCATTCAAAGTTATGTATGATGCCAATGAAGGCAGATTAGCTCTAAAAAGGAAAAGTTGAAGAATAGTGAACACCACAGACTTGAAGACATTTTGTCCAACAAAGTTATTTTAGGACTGAAGCCAACAACAACGGGGATGTGAAGGGAAGGAAGGCAAGAAAAGGCAAGTGAGAGGAAAGTAAAGGAAGGGGCAGCAGTCATTTGCCATCACGCAAATACTGCAGACGTGGCTTTGCACCTCAGGTGTGAGCCTATGGCAAGAGAGGCAATGGAAGCACAGAACTGTGCAGGTGAGACTGGGCCAGCCTCTCTTTAGACAAAACTGCTGAGGGTGGAGATGCCATGGGGATCCACCTACCACCAAGGGCTTAAAAGTACCAAGAACCCATGCAAATCCAGAGTGAAACCAGGAGTAACGTAACTAGCAGTCTGTATGTGTAACAGCATACGTGTGACAGCTGGTGATATGTCATATGGTGTTGGATTTGTGTAAATATTAGTGCCCCATCATATGCGAGGATGCTGGGAGAACGTCAGCTTGCTTCTTTTGCTGCTTATGCAGTCGTTAGATATTTGGGAATGATGAGAAGCTGACCCAGTGAACATCATCGGTCAGTACTGGCCTGCAGAATGAAACCTGAATGATCAGCATTCTCCTCCGATCAGCATTCTCCTCCAGAAGGCCCTTTCAGTGTTGTATGACCTTTTTTTTTTTTTTTTTTCCCTCAATAGAGGAGTCTAAAGGATGGCTATTGGCTTCATCTGACAGCCCAAATGAGTGCATTGTACCAGAGGCAGGAACAAAGTGAGGGATGGCCTTCTTCAGATATTCTTCCTGCTTCTGTTTGCTACTGTCCCTGAAACTCAAATGAGATTGAGTTGTGTATCACAGAAGTTCAAGTTAACACAAGTTTAGTATAAATGAAATGAACGATAGCAGGAAGACAAATTTCTCTGCCACAGTCAGAAATATATGCCATAAAACACGCATGGTAGTTATGAGATGTTTTCTATTATTTCCTGTGTTCTAAAAAATGTAGGTAGCCAAAATTATAAACATTATTTTGATTTATTTTTAAGAAGAAAGGTATTGCATTAGGTTGTTGGGCTGAAGACCAAAATGGCCTTTCTCAGACATTTGGTAGGCCACTAATTTAGAACACACACAAATTATATTTGAGGCACATTGGGTGGATCCTGAACATATGAAGCAAAACCACAAGCTATGGGCTCTGATTTGGGTGGGACAGGGGGGCTTTCTTTTTGAAAACTGTCTTTTCCAGTGGTATTTTTAGGAAGGCTATGCTACAAGAACAGTGTATCACGGAACCATTATCATTCTTCTGGAAAAGCAGGAACTTTTTGAACCATAGAAAGAAACTGTAATTTAAAAGGGCTAAAAGGAACTGCTGAAGTTCCCAGCTTATAGGGGAAAAAAACTGTTGAGAAAGAGTGCTGCTATTTCATCTACTGCTAAAGGAGGTGTAAGCGTACCTGCTCCCCCATCCCACACAGATATAACACCAGTAACTCTGCTGCAATTACCTTTTAGAGCACAGCTTCTAGATCCTGGCTACCACCTAGGACAGCCTTAGCACTGGGAGGCCGAGAGCTGCCTCTGGGCAGATGCCAGGTCCCACCCGTATCTGACTGAGGCTGAGCCATGAAGGGCTTTCCTGCACGGACCCCTGCCTGGTACCAGGCTTCCTGGGGGAGAAGTCTGGCCTCAGTTACTGCCTGGCCACTTGGCTGGGTGCAGAGCTGAAGACTCGTCTTACTGCCCACAGCAGACTCTGTCCCCTTGTCTCCTGCCTCTGCTGTTGAGGAGCCGGTGCTTGAGGAGCCAAGAGGTGGACTTTGGCCTGGGCCATGCCACAGGGAAGACTGATAGCATTTTGGAACCACTGTCCTCACGTACCAGCCTGATTCTTTTCCCCTGATGCCCCTAGGGACGTAGATAAAGCGTCCTGCAGAGTACCTCATGTCCCCATGTGTTCAGACAGTGCTGGCCAGCAGACCAGAGCGTTTCTGTCATCGGGAAAGTGGCTCCATTGCTTGATACAGTTCAGCACACAAATTGAGATGCCTCATGGAGCCTACAGATTGAAAGAAAAAGAAAGCAGCTGAGAAAACTGGAAGGACTGACTGTTTTGTTTTGTTTTCTTTCTTTCTTTTTTTTTTTTCCTATCTTAATTGATGTTATTAACTTGCTTCTTCAAGAAATCACAGCAAGGATGAGTCATCAGCACAGGGAAACGGTGTGGTAGAGAAATTTGTCTTCCCTTTGCCTGTGACAGCATGGAACAAACCATGGGGACTGTCAGATGGGAGTGAGTGGGGCTGGAGGAGCGAAGGCTGCAGGGACTATGGGATGACAGATGAGGAAGACTCTGTCTTTCCAGCGGAGTATTACAGCAGAGGCTAAATGATGGGAAGTAATGTTCACAGGTTATGGGGCTTTCCCCAGAAAAGGAGTGCAGAGCAAAGAGGTGGATTTAAAGCAGCTTTCAGCCCATGGTGAAATGCAGGGAATGTGCATGTGGTGATGGCAGCATGAAGAGAAAGCATAGGGGGTACCAGGCTGCAATAACTCCTCATGGCACAGCATCCATGTAGCTGAACATGAGTGTGCTAAGTGATGTTATAAGTTTCAGCATATTTCTGCTCCATAAGAAGGAGAAAAACACCAACCTGTTATATCAAAATTCTCCACAGTATAACAAGCACAAGCACATTAAGCAATAAGCATGATTTGACCTTGAAACTGCTATCATATCCTCTGACTGCAGCATACTCCTGGGGGTTAGCTGAATGGGACATGAAGGTCGGCTGAAGTGGGAACTACGTCTTAAGGGTGCTGCAGACACATAACGTACTGATAAGGTGCATCTTATGATCTCTGAAGGGCCAATAATAGATGCGTATGCGCCTGGTGCCTCAACAAGGCTCTGCTGCATTTCTTATCATTCGTTTAAATGACTGCAGTTGCATCCTAAGCTGCAAACCTGGAGTCAGGTTGTAAAAAGTCAGCTGCCTTTGGGGTAAAGGAGAGTGACAGTTTGCATTACTGTCATTATTAGAGCAAGGATACGGGCAGAACTGCAGCCTGAAAGTTAAGCCCTCCCCCACTGCAGTGGTAAATGGCCTTGGAGAAAGATAAAACAAATCTTATAAAAGGTTCTTGTAAGCCAGTGCTTGTACACAACAGGAGAGGAAAACTCGTATAAATCCCGCCTCGTGTGCCGCTCCATGACATCGCCATGAAGGAGTGACCTCGGAATCTCCACATCAGTTGGTGCGGATCTGCGTGTGAAGTGCTCTGTAACATAAACTCTCATTATGTTTTGTGAGACCTTCCCTTTTAAGCCAGCGAAGTCAAAGCTGAATGAATCACGAACAAAACCTGGAAATTCCCCAAGTATATGCATCACCACCAGGCCCAGTCACAAACCATCTGGATACTGTTGATGATTAACTGTCTCTGGCCAGGAAGCACTGTCCTCGAGTCAGCTGCAGGTGTACCTTTGATAAGCCCTTCTGGCTCTAAAACAGATAATCTTAGGAAAGATGGAGCCAAAACATTGTTTATGGTTATTACCTCAGGGTAGAGCAATGATATACGTTTTACAGGTATGGAGGGGGATGGAAGGAGTTGACCACTTTTGGAAAGGGAACACAGGGAGCGAGCATGATTGCTGTCTGAAACACCCTGAGGAAGGAGAAAGGAGAAGAGCCGTTTACGCTGGGGTGCAATGCTGGCATGAGGACAAACAGGCATCTGTCCTCCACAGCTAAGCCTTGACCAGGAACTGGAAGATACCTAACTTTCTGCTCTCTCCACTGCCAGCTACTGTGAAGATCTGATCCGATACTCTGGGCAGGGCATTACGGGGTTTGCTGTCCATCACCACAAGGGGCTGTGCTGCCCATCTTGGGCCCTTCGCTGGCAAATCTCGGTGGCATGTCAGAACATTGCAGACCCTACATCTAAAAAGTTGGTGATTGAAAAAAATAGCACACAGTTCTCAGCTCTTACAAGAACATTGAGGTATGGCCAGGTCTTGTAAGACAGCAAGGCAAGCTGGTGTCAGAAGGAGAGAAGCGCTGGTTTGAAGCACTGTGTGTTTTTGCTTCATTTTGTTTCATTTGCTTCATTTGCTGCTGAGGTATTATGACTAGAACAATTACCTGCTGTTCCTGGGGATCTACATTTAGAGGAATGGGAATGAGGCTGAGGAAAGCCAAAGAAAGTGTCAGACAGCGACACCCCAAGGCATGGGCAGCATATTGGTTTGCATAACCTCTCATGGGCTAATTGGACCTATGTCCATCCTCTGAGACAGACCGTGGCTGCTGGGCCTTGCTCTTATGTGTGCTGTGAGCAGGGACAAAACCTCCAGCTCCAAATGCCCTGTTAACGGGTAAGGGGCAACCAGTGAATTTAAACCTGGGAAACTTGAGAAAAATTGTTTCTGAGGTAAAACCCTGGCTGAAAATGAGAGGTGTTTTCAGCTGTTGTTTCTTGGTCTGAAAGAGTCTGGGGTGGTGTTTCCAGGATTATAGGGAGGCTACGAAAACACCCTGGCAGCAAACTGTGCCCATTTTAGGGGAAAGCATTTTTATGAGACAAGACTGGACGATTTTGTGCTGGGAACACTTGCTGACTGATGAGCAGCAAGCATGAAGCAACAAACACCAGTACTGTGACCACAAACTTCTTCCCCATTGTCTCCTGCTGAAACACCAAGCTATAAATGTCACCCCTGTGCCTGCTCGCTGTCCTCACCAGCCCACGTGAGAAACAGGCCCCTAACTAGCGTCACTATTCACCTAGGCACAGGGTCACAAGGAAGACGCTGCCTTGCCCATCTGTGTCATTGCTCATCCTCGTCACCTTGCCTAAGAACCACATGCATGCAGCAAGCGAGGAAGATTAGCTGCGGTGCCTCACCAGAGTCAGCTGGCTGGCTCAGAAGGCTTCAGAAGCAGCGTGTTCTCACAGGAAACTCTATTTTGCTTTCCACAGCCCGTCTGGACAAAAATAGAATCAACTTATGGCCCCTGATTTTTTTTTTTTTTTTCCCCACAGCTAGGAGAAGCAGCGGTAGGCTTCCTAGAGGAGCTAGCTGTTTGCATGTGTAGTCTCCAAATGTCACAACTCCTAGCATGAATCAGGGAGGCTGCTTTTGTAGTTCTTTCCTCTCTTGCCATATGTCTTTATTAACATTAAGAGGAGACACATTCAGCACATTAGCCTGGAAAAGAGGATTCCTAAGCTGGATTGCACTGATGTGTGGAGATTCTTTTAAAAAGCTTACATAGCCATACAGTTCGATTCAAAGAACACTGCTGACTTTGAAGACCACTAAATGGGGACCATAAAAGAAGAATTGTACAAATTCTTCAAATAAAAATATCCAATTGTCATCTTTCGCTATCAGATAACACTTAAGTGCTCTCCCTCCCTTTTGTCTCCTCAGTCCATCTAATAAATCTGCCCAAAAAAGGTTCGCGAATAGGTGTGCAAAAAGCAAAACCAACTTCCTGGTGACATAAATCCAAATCCAAAAGGATGACAACATTATAGCTGTAAAAAATAACAGAGAATATTTATAAAAGTCCAAAAATTGGGAAAATGTAAACCACATACCTAAATCCTTCCTTCAGCAGAGGACAAGCTGGATGCACATTTTGGAAGTGAAAGCTGGGAATTACCTTCAGGCCTTGATATGAGCAATGCTGGTTGAGATGCAGAGCCTGGGGGCTGGAAGACAGTGTTAGGGGATGTAGGTGTCCATGCTGATGTGAGTAAGGCATGTGGTGAAGCTGGGGGGCTGCAGAAACATCTCAAATAATGTGGAGAAACCCAGGAGCTCTTACCTACCACTGCAGCAAAGCAGTAGGTCTCCATGCGAGTTACACCAATAGAAGTTGTGATGGTGCAGCATTAACAGCACAGAAGACAGTTGCCTTTCCAAAGGAGGTGGCCCTGTACTGGTTTTGCCAGGGGCAGTTATTTGTTTTTTCACAGTAGCTCATATGGTCCCATGTTTTGGATTGGTGATGAAAACAGTGTTGATAACACACCGATGTTTTAGTTGCTGCTGAACAGTGTTTACAGCATCAAGGACTTCAGTATTTATCAAACTGCCCTGCCAAAGAGGAGGAGGCTGGGGGTGCACAGGAGCTGGAGGGGACACAGCCAGGACAGCTGGCCCAGGCTGGTCAGAGGGATGTCCCATGTCATGGGGTGTCACGCTCAGCAATAAATGCTGGGAGAGAAGGAGGAGGAGGCAAGGACATTCACAGCGATGCTGTTTGTCTTCCCAAGTAACCCTTACTTGTAACGAGCCCAGCTTTCTTGGAAGTGGCCAGCACCTGCCTGCCGATGGGAAGTAGTGAATGAATGCCTTGCTTTCTTTTGCTTGCGGGTGCAGCTTTTGCTTTACCTCGAAAACTGTCCTTACCTCAGCCCACGAGTTCCCACAGTTGTACCCATCCCACTGCGGGGGAGCGAGCGAGCAGCTGAGTGGTGCTGAGCTGCCTGCCAGGCTGAAACCACAGCAAGTCCATACGGTCCATCTCCCATGGTACCAGTAAAGGCAAGATGTGCTCGTAGACTCCTTGCAGGGAATCAAGGTACCCTTGAGCCCAAAAGGCTGTTTCCAGTTTTCAGAGTTAATCTAATAGAACTTATTACCTCTCCCTAACAACCTTGTCTTTTATATGCTCAGACTTTTATCACAGCTAGGAATCATTAGTTACCTCTAAGCACCATTGGCCTGTAATGGTCTAGGCTCTCTGTGCAAAGCTTGTTCTTTTTGGTGCTATCAGTAACACATGCACTTCAGCACAACTTAATTTGCTTTCTCAGTCATCCACTCAGGAAATAAGAACAATAACAAGTGATATATATGATAAATATGAATTTCCATGTCTTTGAAGTAAATGATGTGTAGAAGTATAATAAACGGGTAATTATTCTCTCTCTGTCCATACTGAAGTCTGGAAAGGGCCCAGGTAGTGACATCCACTCTTGTCCTTATTTCCTTAAACTATCCCTCAAATTCCCTGCATATTCCTTTCTTAAATGAAGACACATAAGATAATGGGACATGCCTGTGAAAATTCCAATTTACAAATCCCAAAAAAGCAAGATTCTGCCTCGCCTCAGACGAAAAAAATAAAATCTTCATTCCATTTCCCTTCCCACATTTCCTCTATTGAAGAGAATTTTCAAAAGTAGAAAGTGTTGAATTTGTTGTTGTAAATTCTCGTTAGAAGAAACGTTAGAGGTTTTTGAAACCAAGCCACACACAGGTAACCACCACCCAGAGCAGGCAGCATTGGAGGTGTTTGCAGAATGGAACTAGAGGCTCGCTGACAGAGATACGGGCTATGCTTTCGTGGAAAGCATACTGCAGAAGTTAAGAAAAGATCTGATTTATACTGAATGTCCGAAGGCCTTTACTGATGTGGTCTCTACTGCGCTGCCGATCCTAGCAGCCAGCAGCCAGCGCAGGTCCTTCGGTGAAGGGAGGTCGCTCCGGCTCCCGAAGGCGGCGGGGCCGCCGGCAGCCCCAGAAGCGGGCACGCTCCGAGGGGCTTCCCCACGCGCGGCGGGGATGAAACATCCCGCGGAGCCGCAGCCGGGGATACCTCGCGTTGCGAACGTGCCCAGCGGCAACGTCCTTCTTAACGCACAGCCCCAGAAAGCCTGCGTGAAGAGCACAACGAGGCGGGGAGCGAGGAGGAGTCTTCCCCATCCCCATCCTCGCAGCAGCGCTGCAGGCTCCGCTGCCTGCTCACCGCCCCGGGGGCGCGGGGGGCTGCTCGGGGCTCAGCGACCCGGGGCTGCCGGAGCCCGGCCGGGTTTGCCGGAGCCGCCCCCCGCTTCCCCCCGGCGGCACAGGGCGGAGGATGCTCGGGAGGGCATTTTTGGAGCGCTCTTGCCCCCTGCTGTCAGCCCGCCGGCACGCGGCTCGGCGGCTGCCGGCAGCCCGGGGAGAGGGGAGTCCCCGAAAAGCCGACCCTAACCCAAAACACAGCAAAATCTGCCCCTGGGTGAAGGGATTGCGTCTCCGTAGGCGGTCTGCTCGAGCCCAGACCCCCAAGGATGGGATTAACTGACAAGAAGCAGCTGGCCAAAATGGATGGTCGTGCTGCTTGCTGGCATACACAGCCTGTCATAAAACGCCACGCGATGCTCTTAGAGATCCGAGGTCTTCATGTCAGGTAACGACTGCATTGTAAAAAAAAAAAAAAAAAAAAAAAAATGAAAGGTTTCCTGATGTGATGATACATCAGGAACAGGTGTACAGCATCAGGATCATGACTTGCTTTTTAGAAGATGTGTACCTTCGTAAACACCTTGCAAAGGCAATAATTAGGCTCATCTCATCTGTCAAAAAAATCTGAAGTCAGGGAAAGTAAGAAAAAATCTGCTGACATCTTCATTTCCTTATTATAGATGGAAACATATTTGTATCTTCGATAAGAGATGTGCAGAAGCAACTCAGTGCTTCACCCACCGTCGCCTTTGCTAATGTGGCCGGCGCTTTGTGTGCACGTTGGCCCGCTTTCCACCAGCACCCCGCAGAGCTCCTGCAGGCCGAGGGCACAGGCAGCTCCCCACGGGGACCAGCACTATTGCAGCTGCACAACATAGCACCGAGGCACCCAGGCATTTCTTGGAATCTACACTGGGGACAGCATATTATATGGCTCCGCTTTTCCAGCTGCATTTTGATTTTTATTTAGGTGGTTCTGCGTAGCTGACGTTTTTCCTTACAAACATCTCCCAGAGCAAAACTTGGGTGTCTCCAGACTGCACAGCAGATTGCTCTGTGCTCTTTCAAGCTTTGTATTTCTGTCTGCCCTTGATGGGAGAAGGTTTACTTCAAACTTCCAGAAAAAAAAAAAAAAATGTTCTTTAGGAGATTTGGTCTCCTTGTTTCTCCTCCACTCAGCTTTCCAGTCCTCATCAAGTTGTTTATAAACTACTCACCTTGAACCTTAAACACATTTCATTCTCCTCCTCAGGTGTTTTGGGCTGCTCTATCAAAACAGCCTGTCCCTACAAACTTTGCCCCTTTTGCACCTTGCATCAGTGCTTTGTACAGCCCCACCTTGCTCACATGTTATCCTTTAGCATGAATTTGTCCCTTGCTACAAATTTGTCCCGTGGTGCCCTTCAGCAGCTACTTCAGAGGGGTTTTATTACTTCCCTTTCAAAGCAAAGCAGAACTTACACACTGCTCACCTTATAACAAGCCTGATCTTTCCCCCTACACTCCTGTCCTCTCTGAGGCTGTGCAAGGGCTTTGTGCTAGCACAAAATGAGCTGAAGTTCGGCCAGCAGAGATGGCTCTTGCTGACTGGGAGGCACAGAGGATGCCTGGGGTGATGGAGACTGAATCTACAGGGAGCTGTGTTGGTGACCGAGGTGGAGAATTCACAAACAGCAGAGCCAGGAACAGGGGAAGGAAGCAAAGAGGAAATGGGAAGTGGTTAGCTGATGTGCCAAGGTTGTTGTTAGCATGGTATATGGGGTGTTGGTGTGGAGGCACTCCCAAGCCTGTGGTGATAGTGCTTTGGTGCTTTCCAAGCTCATCATGTTCCTCTGCATATCACCTAATTACCTTGCCTTAATCTTTCCCTGCTGATGAGGTTGGTATTGTATGGAAATGATTGTGGAGAAAGAAGAACATATACAGAGTTATCTGCCTAGAATAGAGCAAATGCGTGGAAAAACAGCCTTAGAGATGTGAGGTTGGATTCCCTGCCTCACTGGGAGCTGAAAGGGGTTCAGTGGCACAGCAGACAAGTTCTGTCCCTCGTGTCCATGCACTTATTTGATTTTTAAAGGTTCAGATATTTATTTTTTTTAAAGGAGGAAAGCAGAGAGCATTAGACTCCACGGCAACACTGTTGAATTTCAGTTGTTCAGGAAAGAATTTAGGGTAAAACCAAAGAAAGTGAACATTTGTTATTGACTTCTAATGCAGCTTTACTGTAAGGCTGAAGGAAAATTGTTCTGTAGCACTCTGGCTTTACAGTTATTTTTCGTAACTACAGAAGTTTTACCACCTTTGGCCATTTCTCTCCCCCATTTCACAAATGTGTGCACACTGATAGCTGAACCTGTTAAGTGTTGAAAAGAGTTCAGAGTTTAAATCTGGTTTAGAGTCCACGGTCAGAGCTTTTGGAAAATGGGTATCAGGTATAAGCGCTAAGAAGATAAACGTAAAACTGTGCTGAATCAGCCCTGAGTAAGCTGATCTCCTCACCATCCCCTGAAGCTTAGTGAGTTCCTAATGATGGAGGCCGTGCTTATCACACGGCCTGGAAACATGCCATATCACTCCTGGGATCCCTCACCTCCCCAGGTTGTACAGGTGGCATGGGGTCTCTGATGGCTTTGACTGCACTGCAAGAAGAGTGAAGACACCAGAGAAGATGAAAGGGAGGCAGGGACAGGTGTGTACATGGAGCAGCGGAACAGTCAGCTGGAGTGATGGACATCCATGGAGAGGCATGGAGGACTGGACAGGCAGAAAAATGAACATTTTAGAAAAATGTGAAGCTTTTATAGAGACAAGAGATGAAACCATCAGCAACAGAAATGTGCCAGAAAATTAAAATATGCAAAGCCTCTTTCGGTATCTTTTCATTGATATGATCCCCAAATACAAGTAAAAGGTAATTCTACCAGAGAGCACAAGATCAGAGGGACCCTGTTAAAGGGGAAATCTCATGGGAAAAAATACAGCATCAGTCCTTCAACACACTGTTAAAACAAGGCAAACATGGAAGGGAGAAAAGCCACAAGTGTAATGTCTATTAAAAGAGGGACTCAGGTACTTGGATGTTTTGTTTCACTTCCTCCAAACCTGTGACAGTCTTTGTTACTGCAGAGAAGCTAGAATACACAGAGCAAAGACATGACCAGATCAGCTGAGAACTAGTAACAATGAGACGTGGTTGCTCTGGAAACTAAGATAAATTGGAAACATGGATGGAGGAACCCAAATGATTTTGATGCTACAAGAGATGAACAGATGAGCGAAGGCAGCAGCTCTGATGCCTCAGGTGACTTCCTATCAAGAGCAAGCTATCAATCACCAAGCACAGGATGGATGCAGTGAAAGCAGGATGCAGAGCAGGATGCACCAACTCACCACAGGCACCGACAGCTGCAGGGGACAAGTAGCTGATGGGTAGGGTTGAAAGGTGAGATTTGAAGAGGGAGATTTAAATTTCCGATGTATGCAAATATTTCTGGATAAATAAAAGCTGTGTGGAAAAAAAAAGTGTTGCTCAGGTATAGTCATTAGTTGTTCTTGATTTAATTTTCCCTGCCTCAATGCAAACACTTCCCTGGACTGAGACGTTAATCCTTTTTGTCTTGTACCTTGTTTCTGACAGTGGTCAATAGCAGCTAAAAATGAAAGTAGACCTTGAGAGGACAGTGGTGAGAGGGTATTACTTCTAAAGGTAAGAAATGGGACTTGGCTACAGGATGTATCAACACATCTGAAAAAAGTGCCACGGCATCAAAAACTTGCATCAGCAAATAATTGCAGAGTCTGTTCTGGATCTTCAGGTGCACAGACAGAGTGGATGGTCTTCCTTTCCTCCTTCCTAAATTGCTTGTTCTCCCCTGAGTCAGCCTGTCCAGATACATGACAGAGACTGATCACTTCAAAACACTGTTAGCAAAGAGACAAAAACAAGTGTGACTGAAAATCTCAGCTCAAAAATGTAACACTTTTAAAAAGGCTAATGGACTAGATGCATAATTTTTCATATAAAGAATGTGTTTTGCTTCTAACATGCCTCTCCCCTAAACAAAAAACATACATTCTGCCCACAAATATTGAGATACTGCTTATGGTTATTGAATGAGGTCTTGACAGACCTGAGTAAAACAGAAGCCAGTCATTCACGTTTGTTGATGAATAGCCAGCTTGGAAGAAGTGTGAACTGCCTGGTACCTCATGAAGAGCTGTCTGGGAGAACAAATAACTGGCAAGAGATGCTATAGTGCTTACTGCGAGCTGCTGCAGATGTCCTGAAGGAGTCTTTGCTCATTTTCTAGTGGCATTATTTTCCTGAGGAGAAAAAAAAATGCTTCTTGTGCCAAAGCTATCACTTGCACTTACTGCCCAAAGTGCCACTGTGTGTTTTGTCCCTGCCTGCAAGCCCTGGGCATGCTGCTCCTTCCCCAGCAGGCAGCTGTGGTGTTGCTGGCTGCAAGCTGCGTCCCCAAGGTGCAGTCACTCAGGTGCTCTCACAGGGGAGAACCAAATCTTTGTGCCTGGCCCAAAGCAGACAGCTCAATGAAACAGGACAAATGCCTAGAGGACCTGCTAAGGAAGGATCACACAGCAGCATCTGAATGCTCCCTATATCAGCCAAAGTGTCCCATGGAGATTTGAGCTCTGGTATGGCTCAGCTCTGGAAGGTCTAGTGTCATGGTGAGATGCCAGATGGCCATAATGTGCTACTTTCTCAAGAGGTGGGTATAAGGGACTCCTTCTATGGGTACATCTGAAAGTTTGGAAGACTCCTCCCCCCATAAAGCAACAGATCTATAAGAGGGCAAGATAGACAGTGATTTTTAAGTCAAAAAAGAAAAGTAAATCAAAACTGAAAGGAAAAGTAATAAATGGGCTAAAGATCTTGTAAGCTTACAATTCCATTATTCCTGGTTTTTCTTCTCCCCTCCCACCACCCTTCTAGAAAAAACTCCCCCATCAGATAACACCTGCTAGTTTATGGTGCTATGTCTCTTCAAAGGAGAAAGGAAAAGAAGAAACTGAAGACATGGACTGAAGACCACCTGTATATCTGGAAACCAATTCCCACCTGAGCTGTGACAGCTAATCAGCCATAACACATCCCTACTGCTAACTCATGCAATGTGCTTCATTTGTGTGATTCATATGAGGTACCTTATTTATAACTGACATCAGCTCTGGAGATGTTTCTTCAGCATCTCTTTCTCAAAAAAGATTAAAGATATTCTTCCTTGCCTTTTTTTTTTTTTGGTAGGAAATATCTCGTAACTTTGCAGAATAGCTCCTCAGCTTTTCACCTTGAAGTATGAAACAGAAAGAGCCCGTATCGTAATACCCATAAGCAAAGGAATGTAAGCCCAGCCTAAGCTTTTCAGTGTACCTTGCCTTTTCACACGATCTTTCTAGTTTGCAAATCACCCCATTTTAAATGGGCAGCCGATAGCAGGGAAACAGTCTGGAGCTACAGTCTCTCCAGACCAGGGGGCTCAGACTAAGCAGTTGTTTATCTTTTCATTTTATGCCCACTTTTCATTAAGTGGAACAATACTTTTCATTTTATTAGGATAGCTTAAACATTACATGTACTTTCACGCAAATATTTACATTTCTAAGTGTAAAATGTCAAGTAGAAACTTGTGTGTTCTCATCATTTCCTTCCGTGAATGTTTTTGATAAAGGGCATATTTCTCTCACTGGAGGCAGGGCCACTAAAGAACAACCCCCTCTATCTTATTCAATATCTGAAGTCCTTTGTCCTACCTTTACTGGCTAAAGCACCTCCTCCGAGGGCTCCTTGAGCCAGCTGAAGCCATTAAGTCAGGTCTGCACTAAAGCCATTAATTCAGATCAGATGTTTGTGATGGCCTCAAAAGTCACAGCAGGTCATCTTGATACAGCACAAGCAAGCAATTTTCTTTATATACTGCAGCAGCTTTCCTGTGCTGGCATAAGAAGACCATAGGACTTCTGGTCAGAGGGGAAAAAAACAAGCCTTTTCATTCTTCTTTAAGATGCCATTGTGTGCATCAGAAGGGACCAACCATATATCTTTAATGATGGAGAAGAGCCTCAGGGGGTAACATTATAGCAGAATTAGGGTAGCTCAGTCTTTAATGATGTGTAAGGTAAAAAAGGGAGTCTTAATTGCTCTATAAACCAAAACCCCTACCTAGAAGAAGTTTTGTATTCCACAGAGACAAGCTGATGGTGTGTAATGAGTCAGATGAGCTGGAGGTTTCAGATTGACAGGTAGAGTGGTCAGGTAAGCTAAAGGAAAGGGGAAAAATCAATAGGTTAAGGAACCCAGAGGCAGTGCTCCTCTGTGAGCCATGCTATAGTTTTTGAAGCAGCAAGGAGTTCTCAAGTACAGAACAGTGACTGCGATCGGGCAGCTTCTCCCCAACCCCCATCTAGTCCAGTGTGTTGCTATTTTGCTTACCTGGAATCTCAGACCTCTTCTCTGTTCAAGGATTGCTTCCCTCAATTTTTCCATTACTTCTGCTCTCCAGCACTAACCCATTTTACCCCATCCTAGAAAGGGAGCCTAGCCCTAATCACTCCTTTTATACCAACTTTCTTTTGTTGTAGTCACCTGGGGCAACCCAAGTAGGCTTCTGCCTTGATAGGGTGGTGTGACTGCATGTTTAGCTCATTTCCCTGTCAAGCTTGATAGGCCAGGCCCTCCTCTTGAACCTCTTCCTTGATAAATCAGACTGTTATAGAAAAAAAAAAATAAAGAAGATCTTTAAAATAGTTCTGTTTAAAACGTCAGCATAGGATTTTGGGGCTGTCAAGTCACAGGCAGCTGGACTGACATGGGACTCACTCACTCCCTTTCAAGAAGCAGCTGTGAAGACAGCAGTGAAAGAAGATGCTTGGGCCCAGGCCTTATGGGAGTAAGCCCAAGAGGGTCTGTGATGTTTCACTCTGTCGATGCTTTTGTGACCAAGGCTTCAGAAATGGCTTTTGCATTTGTTTTAAATTTGTGCTGTAAAATACAGAGACTGTTTTAGGAGCAAAACTAGGAAGTTAGTCTACTCCCTGCTCATCAGAGCAGGTTCATTCTATCTGCTAGGTTGGAAAGTCACATTTACCTTTGTGCTTTTGTGCTGTGGTTTTTTTTTTCTTCTTCTTCTTCTTCTTCTTCTTTTTCTTTTCTTTTTCTTTCTGTCTCCAATCAGGATGCTCTAAGGCACAGACAGGATTCTATTTAACATCACAGTGAAGCAACAAGCTATTTCACATCATTTGTGCATCAGCATAATAACCAGAAAAAGAGAAAAAGACTACTGTGAGTTCTAAAGAACCTTAAAAGCGTGATTTTTTTAAAAGGTACCTCAACATCCGATGATACAGATCAGAGCCACTTAGCTACATGTTTTAATACCTCCATGGGTTTTGCCACACTACCCAACATGCAATAGGGAAAAAAAAAAAAAAAAGATGCAGTGGAAAAGCCAAAGGCTAGATGCATGGTGCATTTGATAGGTTTTACGACTTTCTGCCCTGCAAGGATATTGTCTGTATGTGCTCAGTGATGTATGTAGTTATCTGTTAAGGCTCCCTAGCTCTGTAAGGGCCAGTGTTATGGCTATCGTTGTGGCAGTACTTGCAGATAATGGGTCTGGCCTTGAAGACACATCCTTCAGGGCTCAGTAGAGGCTGTATCACAGCTAGGACAGTGTTTCAGGCCACCTGCGTGCCTAATGGGCTGGGTGCATGTCTCCTATGGATCTCTTCAGATTTATGCACAGGAATGGTTTCAAATACATGCAGCTACAAAGGTCCACAGCAAGCAATGAGGTAGAAAAAAGGGATACAGGTGTGTCTGACATGGTCTCAAGGCTTGTAATTCATTAAAACAGAATGGCTCAGAGCAAAAAAAAAGTCCCTGCAAAATCTAGTCTTTATGAGCTTGCCCCACCAGAGGGCCTAACTAGCATGCTGTTTAGATCCATAGAGATATGCTGTCATTTACATCAGTAAGAAGCTGCTGATTTCTAAAATTTCTGATCCTCAAATTGTCCTGGCATCCAGAAAAAAAGCTTTTCAAAAAGCAGCAGAATTTCTTCCTCTCAATATCCTCATTTTAAGGGGTCTTGTCACACTGACCATCCTCTATCACCCTTCAGTGCTATTTGCCAGCCGCTAATTGCCATCAAGGCATGGGAGGGGAGAGAGGAGGAGGTGAGGGCAGGAGCAAGAGCAGCCACACGTCCCCAAGGCCCCTCAGAGCACAGGGATGCATATGGCTGGCTCCTCACCAATACTGCTCTGCTGGAACTGATTCAGCATCGTGTCCTGCTTCACATTTGTGTGCAGTTAAAAGGATGGCAATGAGTCTCACCTAGGTATACATGGTGATGGTTGATGGGGCAGGGGAGTTAATTCACCTCCACACACAGGAAATATCTTCATCCTTCCCCCTGTGGCGAATCAGTGCCTCATAAGCATGACAGTGGATGCTGATCCTCTGTCGGATGGTTTAGGAAAGATGCTGTGCTCGGAGACAGAAAGCTCATTCCCACCTGAAGAGACATGAAAGCCTTCTGAAGGCATGGTGATGGGTGCTGCCTGGTATCTGTGTCTCAGTGCCACAGGGCTCACTCACAACCCAGCCAAAGTTGCCTTTAAGAGCGTGGTGTAAAAACAAACATAAATTGGGTGACTGTTGGAACTGATGAGCCAGCTTGGAGCTTGGATCACAGATGTGGTTGTTCCGTGGAATCTGGTCCCCTCTCCTCATCCTGAATGGTGCTGTTGTCTACAGTCCTAATCCAGTGGTAGGGTGAAGGGACGTGTGATGGAAGTAGAACTGGTCCTTCCTCTGAGTGTCTTGTGCTGTCCTGGAGTGGGGATCTGGGGCCATGTGAATTACATGGAATCAGAATCGCACTTTTAACATCCCTTATGGATGCCTATATGTGCAAGTACCAAGCTGATGTAACACAGCAGAAGCTAGTTTCTCCAAACAACTGAACTGTGTGGCCATGACTCACATCTCTGGTAAACACAGGATGTGCATGTAAAATATCTGCATATATCTAGTTTTGAAAATTCATGCATCTGTCTTTAAAAATACCTACAGGAGCTGACTGTCTCAAAGTGCATTTGTAATTGCCTTTTTTTGGTACAGATTCTTCTTAACCTCTGTACCCTGAAAACAGAGCAGCACAAGTGGTTTCTGGGACTGTTGTTTTTCCTTGATGGTCCCCAGGGTATGTGTAAGAACCTGTGTGTTATTTTTCCACAAGCTAGTGGCAGACATTAGAAAATTGAATTTAATGTTCAAATGTGCCAGGAATAAATATACTTTGCACATCTCAGAGCAAACCTAAATGAAAGGTAGTTCTAAGAAGGCAGATAGCCATTTTTCAATTATATGTGACAAATGTGCCATTTCTGATAGCCTTGTCAGTAAAAAGTAAGAGCTGGAAATGCCAAGCTGTTTAGCGAAGCAGGATCAACATTCCTAATACTGCATGGGATCACTAATAGCTGCCACATCTTCCAAAACAATCAGCCTATATCGTTCCTCGGGATGCATTCCTCCAAACTTCATCCCACAAATTGCTTGACACATGTAAATAATTAAGAAGACTGTAAACATGGGGACTGTGAAGAGAATGCCCAGTTGCCTTCATGTTGTGATGCTGTTTGTGGAAAAGCTGTTTACAGAATATACAAGCTACAAATCAAAGGAACATGATGTGCTCTTACTTTATCCAGGCAACTTAGAGTGGAAAAGACAAAATTAAGTTTGTGAACTTTATTATTCAAGGTGTTGAGACAACTTGTGGGTGATGGTGAAGCTTCTAGAGAGAATTTATAGTATCTGTGAAAGTAAAATATCAAAACTTACAGGTTTTCAGAGGTCTAAAAGTTGTGTTCCTCCTTCAAAAATTTATGCTCATCTGGACCTGAAATAAAAGCAGAGGTTGTCTGTTGCAGATGTGTGAGGATGCGTAAAGAAAGACATTGTGTACACAGAATTTTCTTCCCATATTTAACTTTCCCTTCAGTTATTTAACATTGCAAATAAAGAACTCCCACAAGCACAGTCAGAGTTCTCATGTAAAAGAACTGAGTGAGAACCAGTGCTATAACAAAGTGGTGTCTCCTAAGAATTAAACAGCAAGAATACTCAGTTAAAGCTTTAAAAGTAACTGATCATTAAAGATTCTTGTTTGCATTCACTTAATTTAACAGCTGGGAAGCTCCATAATCTACAGAAGATGTATACTAAATTCTTCAAAAAAGCAGGTGTCAAACTTAGCATCCAGAACTTGAGGCATAAAAAGGGATTAGGCACAATTTAAACTATGTCCTCAAGCTGTGCAGATAGCTTGTATTTTATTTTTATTGGGAAGTGAAGGAGTTTCTTAAATCATGATTGTTCTTTACTTAGCGGAGCAATGAATACAATAAAGAAAATGATAAGAACAATGATAAGAATGATGAATTTGTATTTCTGTCTCAGATTTCTCACCATCTTGGAGCAGTCATTGGGAGGTTCCAGGATCCTTCTGGGGGATCAGGGTCTGCTCCTGAGCTCTGGAGACCTCTCTGCCCAGCTGTGATTGGGCTTGATCCTAGGCCAGTGGCATCTCTGCTGAAAAGGAAAGTCCAAGAGTATCTCTGCTAGTTTCTTCCTCTCTCTTGTCAAATGTTTCCTGTTTCTTTGTATGAAGGTATAGGAAAATACCTCAACACCTTTGTTTCTTGCTGGCTCTATAATCTCTAGATGAAGAAAAAAACGACTTTGCTGTAACTGAATACAATTATAAAGATGAATGGCCTTGTATCTGGGAGAGACAGGGCACACTGCCATTAGCATCTACATTAACAAAATACATCTATTTCCTAACTTACCAGCCACAAACTGTGCGTTGTACTTACACTGACTTGCAAAGACTCCCAGCAGATTACTTCTGCTGAAAGTCCCTACTCCAAACATGCTTAACATGCACCATAGCACACCATCTGACTGGGGTGTTAGGGAGAGTAGTTTAGCATATACAGTGTCTGTAATGATGGCTTCGTTTAATTTTTTTTTTTAAAGTGCTTAGAGATATCTTTTAGGCTTTGAACAATAAAAAGTCTTGCTTCTGATGAGGACCTTCACATATGACACATGGTCTAAACTTTTGGGTAGACCTGTGCGGTGCCAGGAGTTGGACTTGATGATCCTTATGGGTCCCTTCCAACTTGGGATATTCTATGATTCTATGATATGGATCTCAGGTGTCTTACAAATACCAAATTTCACAACCTTCTGTAGAACCTTTCATTGTAGAAAGGAAGCAGAGAAGTGGGAAAGTTGTGTGGCAAGCTGGTAACAGAAGGAAGAGCCAGGAGGCCTGGCAGTTCAGTTGTATGCAGGACAACATGATCATCATACCCAAAATGAATGCTCTAAGAGCACCTTTCCCAGCGTCATTTTTCCCCTGAAGTACATCACTTTGTACTAGACACATTGGAAGCTGTAGCAAAGCTCCTGTTGACTTTGGCACATCACAGACAGGTATTTGGAAAGTTTGTAGGGGGTACCTACACCTCATGAAGTTGTGTCCTGCTGGTGAGCATACCCAACACTCCCCTATGAACCCACCACTCTTTCCAGCCCAACTAACCTTTCTGATTCTCCTTGTAACCACTGAGATGGCCCTCCAGCCTCCCAGCTCACTGAGTTCAGGAAGGCCCTGGCATGCCATGTGCATTAGTGGGTAACAACACAGCCCTGAAGAATCATTGGGTTAACCTAAAGAGGAGTGATTTTTCCCAATTATAAAGTTGATCTTCATAGCCTGTGCAAAAAATAAAGTCACAACTAAAATAAGCATTCCTTCGTATCAGCTTTATTTAGGGTGAGCTGCAATTACTTCATATTCATTCCTGGTATCTGAACAACAGCTCTAGAATCACTAGCTCTCCTCAACTTACTCCCACAGAAAATGTCACCAGGATCTAATTATCTGAATGAAATGAACTTTCACTGATGCTCTCTTTCTTACCTGCACAATAGTTGAGCTATGATTTAGTTGTAGCTATGAGTTTACAAATTTCATTTCCCCTCTGGAAAAGGTGCTCAGATACAAGTACCCCAGGTACAACTAAGCTGAAGCAAATGAAACCTTGGGTGAAAAGGCAGAGAAACTCTGTGGCACTGGGTGAAGGATTTCTTGCAGTGCCTCATCTGGTTTTAAGGATAAAAAATCTTCCTCTGAGATGTGACAGGTTCTGGTTCTGCAGCTCTTCAACTTGGAACCCAACGATCCATCAAGCTGCAGGTGGTCTTCTGCATTTCTACAAGGAACTGCTTACTTCTTTTCTCTCTGAAAGAAATATATTTGCGTGACTGAGCTGCAAAGACTTCTGGCACACAGGATACTACAAAAGCAAGAAATACAGTGCATTTCCCCACCCTTGGGCAGTCTCAACTCTATCTATCAAAAAGGCCCAGAAGATAGGCAATAACCTGTAAATATTAAGGAGTCATTGTGTCATCTGCTAATGCCAGTGCTGAGCAATGAGACAGATCTGTGGGAAAGCTATCACCTAAGAGTTTAAAGAAGTTGCTGAGGCAAAGCCAACCAGACAACCAGAAGATAAACAAGAAAGAAAATGTCAGAAGAGCAGTAGGGGGTCAGGAGGGTCCCTTCATGCCTAAAACAATTGCAGCTGGATTGATTGGGCACTCTTTTCTAACAGGAGCTCTGGCAGCAGCATGGCCTGCATTGCAGAGCTGTCCTTCTGCTGTTTCTGCCAATGCTTACAGCATTTTTAGTACTCAGAGATCTTAAACTGGGGGTGGGCATGTGTCACTGCAATATGCTCCTTGTGTCAGACCAGAGAGCCTCCCTCTTCAGCCCCCAGCAGTGGCAGTGCTAATGAGCTCGGGTGTGCCTCTGTTGATCCAGAGTAGGGAGTGCGATGCAAAAGACTCCTTTTCACCATTTATCTGATATTCTCAGGCTTTTGGTTGAATGAGAAGTGGCTCCCCTTTTCTAGCCCTTAGGTGAGAAAGTGCCCATAAGCTCCTTCCTTGGGGCAGGCATCTCCGTCTCTCAGGACGGGTAGAGACGGCAGCCCTGCACTCCTTGCATTCACTCGGTTATACCGTGGGATGGGAGAACTGGCCTTGTCACCTAGCCCAGTTTTTTGTTAGTGTCACTTGCTGCTCTCTGTGGGCATGTCCTGGCACCGGCTGCAGAATGGGACATGAATCCTGCAAACAAACACCCTCCTGCACATATAACCCCCCTTGGTTCACACCTGTGTAACTGCTGAATATGAGGATCCGAGGATCTGTGTGATCTGTCCATGCCTCAGCCCTAGATCAAAGTGAGGAATACTGAGGTTGGCTTACCCCCCAAAATGCCTTGGAAAGACATACAAGCTGAATATCACTTGGAAAAGAGTAAACAAATGTATATAAATAGCCTGACAATTCAGGTGTCTGTTTCTTTTAAATTTGTATGTGCCATGAAAACACACCTCACTCTAACTAAAGAATTTGATAAAAGCACAAATCTTGCAGAGCTTACTTAGATGAGGGCATTGCAGAACAATCCCTTGTTTTTCAGTGTTAACATCCATAGCACATGTGCAAAAGATTCCTCTGTTGAATACCCTGGCTTTACAGTGCAGATTCACTCTGAGCAGACCATCAGTAGTGCTGTAAGTGCCTGGAATCTGGAAATTAGGCAGCGGCTGTCCTGAGTGTAGTTACATCATTTTATCTGAGTATTTTCTCTAGTACTTCATTCAGTCACAGAGCTACAGATTGATCCTTTCTACCTAGTGTTCTTTTGGACAGAAAGGATGCTTCTGAAAATCCGACAATTCCTCTGGTACTCCAAATATCAAAGATCAAGGACTTTTATCAAGGGATTAAATACCGCAGATGGGAGAGAAAGTTAATTATTAAAATTTCTCCTACTCTTGGGTTGCCCATGACCTCCCTCAGCTGATATTACTCTTCAGATAGTCTGCAGTTGTTTCCCTAGCACCAGCGCCACTGTTTTATATCCGATATTAAGCTGTTTAACATAATATATAGTCCTTGAGCTTTGATGCTTCTTCTGAGAAGTACCAGTGGATGTGCTACTGATTTTGATGAGGTGAGATATATTACAGTCAGTCCCAGGAAGAATTGTTAGTTAAAGCAATTTTGGTGCACAGGGGTATAAGCCATATAACGGAGATGTAATGACTCGCCACGTACACTATTCTACCTATCAGCTTAAAGTAACCTCTTAATTTTTCTTCCAGCTGTAAAAATGTTGAGCAGTGTTGCATTGCTCTTCCTCCCCTGACAACTGGGAGATTATAAATTTGTCATTTGTTCCAGCTAGCAATTACTCCTGTCATTTTAAAATTCCAATTGGAAACAGAAAATGTGTCAAATGCTCGTCTCATTTTTTCCTAAGTGTAGAAGATCCCAAGCAAAGCTCCAGCTCCTGCTGTGGACAGTTCAGGGAACAATACAGCTTTTTTATCCAGCTAAAGTTGGTGTGTCTGGTTGCGCTGGCCCTCATCCAGAGAGAGCACCCAAGCATTGCTGAGCTTTCAGCACGCACTGGTAGCACACTGAAGCCTTCCTCACTTTTTTTTTACTCCTTTTACTTCCCCCCCCCCCCCCCCCTTTTTTTTTGTCTAAGCCAGCTCCCCGTCCCTGATGGGCTCAGTGTGCCATGGGACAGTCTGGAAGCCTCCAAAGGCCCCCTGGGCCTTGCAGGCTGCTGCTCTGGAACAAGTTTCTAGCAAACGCCTCCGGGCCTCCACAGCTGGCTCTCAGCCCCAGCATCCCGAAGAACACCCAACGCCGGGGTTGGTACCCGTGTCCCCGACATGGGGCCACCACAGGGTGACTGCTCGGACCGAGACGCCTGCCCATGCTGCTTTAGAGACATGGGAGAAGGGAATTGGGCAAGCCTTGCAGCTTGCCTCGCTGCAGCCAGCAGCCTGAGGGATTTGCCTGGATTTGCTGCATTCCTCCTGCGGTCCAGCAGATGGTAACATCGTCATACACATGGGCTCGGCTCTTAGCGAGCCCGCAGCCTGAGAGCTCGGTCTTACAAATGTCCTGCACTGTCCTACACAGGGTTAAAAGAAAATTTCAAAGAAATTCTTCTGGCTTCTGGTACTGCGTAACTGCTCTGAATCTGCTCAGGACTCAGTTGTTAAATTGCATGCAGCAGATTTCTTTTGACTGTGCCATTTATTAGTGTATCAGGGGTTAAGGTATTAATCTAGTGTGAGTTATAGCTTTAGTTTTCAACCAGAGAGTCTGGCGTTGCGTAAGTATTGTGACCATTTGAAGCCATATGTGATTCTTTCTGCCACAAATGGCAACCAGAGAACTGAGCAGGACGGGAAATGGGCTTTGGGGGAAATGCTTACTTATTCCCGTACACCCTCATCCCCCTTAATTTTCTTCAAAATTTCTGAAATTGCCTTTTCATGTCTAACATTTTTATGCATGTATCTATTTACTAAAAGAAAAAAACAACAGGGTATTGTCAAGCATTTAGACTTTTCTAATGAGAATGAGTTCTTACTAGAATAAGACATTCTAGCAACCATTACAAAACAAGTAGGGAAGCCTGTTGCTTTTCCTTTCTTCTCCCCCTTCTGCTCTTCCTCATTTCATGATGTTACAGCAGAGCTGAGAGAGCTCCTTGGGGACACTACACCATGGTGGCAAGTGGGGGACCCACAGCTGTGCAGAACACACTGTAGGCTTTGCCCCCAAATTGTTTTCTAAATGAAGATTTGTAGCAACAAAATGGTGCCCAGCCTCTGAGTCCTTCATTTCAAAGACAAATTCTGGGGCAAGTATAAAGGCACTTGCAAAAGCAAGCATGGACAAGCCATCAAAGCAACATTGGAGGCAGTGCAAAGCAAAGCAGAAGGCTGACCAAGTCGTGTTGGGAAATCCAGGAAGCGCTTGGGCTAGCACGATGTAGACTCACAGGGCAGTGCCAGAGCTGGAGGCAGTGTCCCAGCAGGCTCACAGGAGAGGGTCAAGGTTAAGGGAGTTGCCAAGATGTGGGAGGTATAGAGAGGCCACCTGAGTTGTAGGCCAGGCTGACTGGAAGAGTCTTGAGCACCTATCTGGTTTTACCTGAGACAGTTAACCATTCAGAAATGTGCCCTTGGGTATGTTACTTAAAAGCATTAGCAGCAGAAGTGTAGGGTGTGTATGTGCTTTTAATATAAGGTTTATTCACCGGGCACTGAGCAAACTCTCAGTCAAAGCTGTTTTCTAGGGATTGCAAACCTGTGACTGAGACGTGTGTGTGTGCGTGCCTCACATGCAAAGAATGGTGCAAAGTGACCCACCATTTTAGTTCTGGTACTGCACGTACTACATATATCAAGGAGATCATTTTGGTAAAATTGCCATTTTATGCCTAGAAGAAATCAACTAACACGTTTGACTATCTGTTCTTGATAAAATTTTAAACTGTACATGTTAAATCCTGGGATTTAATGCTATTAGTATAATGTAACCCTCTTTTTTATTTTACTTTCTGTAGCTATCAGTGTAATTTACTTAATAAAGCTTGTAAGTTCAGCAGTAACATCAACTCTGTCTTTAGCTAGATAAGAAGGCATCCTTCAGAAATTTGAAGAATTTGATCTGATTCATTTTTTAGCCTGCTTTTGCTGTTTCTTTTTGTCTTGTGCAAAGAAGCACCCTGTAGTAGGCTGAGTTTCATTTTGTTTTCCGATGCCATACATACTGCACCTTACACTGTGATGTTGAAGGGGAGAGCCATTTGTTTGGACAAGGTCATTTCAACTTTTGAACAGGAGCAGACGGTCCCTCAGGATTTCCTAAGCTACCACAGACCAGTCTGCAGTTGGCTGTGGATTGTGCTTTGCCCATGGATTCCCTTCCAAGTTCCTCAAGAGGTACTTCCTGAAGTTGCCACTGGCCTACAGACAGCAAAAGCTACTGTTTTTTGCACAATTTTCTAGCCAGAAAAGTTCAAAAAAGGTGAAGTAAATATCAACGAATGCAACCATAGAACACTTACATCTTGATAGCGATAATTTAAAGTGCTTGTAGCAAAGATGAAAGCAGACTCCATTCAGGTGTGTGAAAGAGCTTGAAGTGTTGATTGCTGGCATGAAGACTGCATTCCTATATAAATGTTTGATCTTTTGTAATGCTGTGAACAAATCTTTCTTGATGAATGATGACTCAGAACAGAGCTTTTCACTTGGCATCTGATAATTCATTTCAGTTGCAGCAGAAAATAATTGTTCTATTCAAGCATACAGGGATGTGCTTACTCTGTCCCTAATGAGCGCATTAGAATAGGCAACTCATCCATGTCTGATGTTAGTACAGGCCACAAACTTTATGACTGGCTCATTATTTAGTCACCTCTGAGTCCTAAAGAATTAAGTGTCCAATGAGTTTAATAGCAGCATTTTGCCTTTTTATAAATCACTCAGGTGTTCACTGGTTTGCTGGAAGAATCTGGGAATTTCTAGGAATGCTGTCAGTGATGCTCATGTTGTATTCCCTCCATTTTGCTCAAAAGGCTTAGAAATAAGAATTTGACTGTGGAACAGACTAAGTAAAGAAGAATAAATGAGTTTTCATTTTGTCTACATTCAGGATATGTCCTAAATAAATGGTTCAAATGTAGGCAGAGTTTTCAAAGAACAGTGGATGACTCAGAAAAAAAAAAAAATCATACCAGTGCTTGGCTTGCCTACAAAATTACACTGCTTTTAAGGAGTCCTGAGTCACCAAAGATGGCAAAGGGCACATATCATTTGGGCTAGAAGTTGTTCTGCTTTGTAGGTGACCTTTGGGCCACTTGGGGAAAGTACAAGTTCATTATGGCCCGGAATGTTTATTTTGTCTTTCTCTGACTAGGAAAGATGAAAATGGATCCTTCACATTACGCGGTTTGCTGGCAACATAAGGGTGTAATGAAGGCTCGGACCAACCCTTACTAAAACAGTCAGGATTCAGAAAATGGTCTGGTGTTTCTAAATCCTGCAAAATAGCAGGGAAAAATTTGGTAGGTGTATCGTACAGCATGGAGCTTTTCTGTACTTAATTCTCACAGGGGCAGTCTTTCTGTCTTCAGGGAAAGTGAATGAACATACCGAAATATCTCTACAGTAATGAAAGAAATCTCATTGTGCCACTGGAGATTGAAGCTGCATGGCCCCGTGGGTAATAAATTGCTACTATTCAGACTCATGAGAGCATCAAGGAAAGCTGATGCAGAGTACTCTAATGACCATTATAACTAACTGCAGTGAAAAAGACTGTTATTTAAGTACATTTCAGAATGTACTGTAAATTGGGCAAAGGTACAGCTGTGCTTATGCTCTGAGACAGCCTCTGGTTTCATTCTGTCTGGCAGACTTTGCTCTTTGAATTTGGGTTTTAGCTCTGTAGCTGAATGCTCTCGGTATTTATGGCTCCTGTTTGTAAGGGAAGATGCAAAACCAGGGAGAAGTGGTTGTTTTAATACAGGCTCCAGCTGGATAGCACAGGCTTTGAGGAGGGGGTGTACGCAAGACCAGGGGATGGAGGGTCCAGCCACCATTCAGCATCATCCTGTCACCCTTCCCCATAACAGCTACTTGTACCTTGCACCAAACACGATCCCTAAGAGGTCAGCATTTCTGACTGAACCTTTGAGAAGAATCTTTGAGGCCAAATGACATTACCTCAAGGGCAATTACATTGCCAAGGACCATGATTATTGGTTATAAGACCGTCTGGACCAAACAGCTCAGACTCTCCTCCCCATTGTGCATATCCCAGGTTTGTTTGACTGATGTATATACTCCTATCCCACTTTATAGGCTACTTAGTGTACAGAACTATTTGAGTGCTCATGTATACTTATTTGATAGAAAATAAGAAAGGGCAAGCACAAAGTTTCCTTGCTGTGCCATATGGGCAGTGAAATTTATGGCGCATTGTCAGTCAGGCAGTATGATATGTCCTTGCCTTGCATTTCCAGCTTAAGGTAGGTCAACAGCACTCATCTGATGCTTTTTTTTTTTTTTTTTTTTTTTTTTTTTTGGCTGGGTCCTTCATGGTTGGTTTTGCCTTTAGTTTCTCTGGGTCCTTTGGGACTAGTTGGGTCTTTTTATTGAAGGTGAGAGGTGGTATTCTATGTATTCATTTTGTTTTCTGAAGAGACTCTTTCAGACATTGCAGAGCCATGTAATATGCCTATTTAAAACAGTTTATCACCTGACAGGCACGTTGTGATCAAGTAACTGAAACAAACAACTTGTGGTAAGTAGGCTGCCAGCAACATTTGGGCAGCCAACACTGCAACAAATCATCCGTATTAGCCTTGTGTTCAGCACACGGGGTCAGGTCTGCGCTACCCAGGAACCATCTAATCCCAGTTTGTTTGAATAATAGTAAATAAAGGTGGGTGTTTTAGCTAATGAATTAGCCCTGGAGAGAATTAAGCACATGAAATGCTGTCAATTGCTTATATTAGTGACCTTCCTAGAGAATAAAGTGACTGAGTCGGGATTAAAGCATTTATCATAACAATGTCGCTGCTACCTGCCAAAACTCTCTGAGGGGACACTTCATTGGATTTGAGGCTGCATATTGCTGCAAAGATCAATGTCCTGGTTATTTCATGGGTGTTGCTGACATACTTTGATTGCTAAATTTCCAATAATTGGTGGTAATCCATCCACCTTTGTCAGGTAAAATGGGGATTTTTTTTCTTTTCTTGAGCAAAGCCCACAAAACTAACAGAAGGACAAGTGTTTCTCTGAGGAGGGGCTCATGATCTACACAGAGATTGAGGACGTCGTCCAAATACTGGTTGTGTTTGGAACGTCACCAAGTAATTGTAAAGGGAAAGGAATGGGCTAAGCTTTCCCTCCCAATCACTACTGAGTAGTGATTCCAATACAATCTGATTATTGAGAAGCTGCACAGAAGTAGCTCATTAACTCTCAACCTCTTGCTTTTTCTGCTTCTTCATATCTGTGAATAATAAGATCACTTAAGTTACCGGTGAGATAACTAATTAAAGATGATTGGCATTTATTAATAGGTCATTTTCCTTATTAATGTTGAAGATGATATAAACAACCTTTTTTTTTTTTTTTTTTTTACATTTCCAACCCTTCTTGGCTATGTGCGTTTCATGGTATTATCAACTCTGCATCACTCCTGAATTCAGAAGAAATTCAAGGAAGCAGCTGAAGTTTTGCTGGACGCACAGTGTGACAAAGAAAGCCCTGACCAAGCATTTCTCTTCCTTGATTAGTGTTCTGTTGCATTTGTTTGATTCTTTGTGTCCTTATGAGCATGTCTGAAACTATTCCAACGCACGAGAGCTTGAAGTAGCTGTAAACAATTGAGTTTAGACATGACATTAAAGATCAGAAGTTCTGGTGAGTGACAGCTATAGAGGAAATAGGTGCTGAATGCTGTCACCCTGCCCCGATGAGGCTCTGTCAGGCAGTTAGCGAGCTGGAGACGTAGCACACCAGTATGAACAACTGCCCAGTGTTTCCACTGAACAAAACATCTTTTGTCCCTACTGATTTCCAGTTTACAAAAGCAAAATAAAGGGCTGCTGCCATTACAATTTAATAAAATATCTGACATTCTGAGCCTTTTACTTAATGTATTTGGAGTGTTTAGTCCACGTGTTATCTAACGCATCAAATGCTCATGGATTCTTCTGGAGTTTTTTTTATTGTCCCACACTGCTCCAAATGTTTAGTGTTCCCATTTCCTCCACTAGTTTCAGGCAGGCTAAAATCCATTTGTGCTGCGTTTTGATGTTTTGTTTGAAACCTGTCAGCTTGTGAACATACCTAGTGACTATGCTGGTAGGGAAAAAGCATGATTAAGCAAAACAAAAGTCGTAAGTGAATGGAAGGATTAAATATTGTTAAAGGTAGTGCCAATATTCCCTGTCATTAAGATTTCAGAGCTGCGGGGAGTTCATATCAATGCACAGTGTTTTATAAATTGCATCAGTTTAACATATCCTTTAACATGATTCTAAAGGAAATTTATTAATTAACTTCCTACTTGTTTGATAATGAATTGCAAAGAAATTTAAAAAATACTTAAAAATGTAGAATTATAAATAACTGTTTCTGAAATGCCTGATATTGGTTAAATATACAACTTCCAGCTAAATTTAATTACATACTTTTAAAAATATCCTCTTGTTTCAAGAATTAGCTCAGTTACTATAAATGTCTTGGCTCCTTTAAACAGTGAATATTGCAGTTATGAAAGCTCATATAATATTTATAATTTCACATATTTTTGCTTTTCAGTTAAATAAAACAATATTGTGTGTCTCTAAAATGATAATAATGTAATAAACATGCTTGTTCATGGTTTCAACTCAGCCAGAGACTTGCAGTGGACTGTAACATAAAGGCAGACAGGAGGTCTCATTGGCTTCAGTGTGATCTACATTGGGCATACAGGCTGTTGTGCATCCCTTCCTGCAAAACTGGGCACCTTGGAAGAGTGTTTTTTTTACGTTATGACTCTCAGATGCAGGAACGACTCAGAATATTAGTCCTTCAAAATTAGTCGTGTTTGTTTTAAGAAAGGAGCTCAACCTTTGCATTATAGAGGCTTGAATAACTCTGCTGAAACCAATGAGACTTCGAGGGTTTTAGCTTACTGCTGCTGAAGTAACTGGAAAATAGATCTGGGTCTGAAGGACTAGAAACTCAGTTATCACTAGCATGGGGTGGAAGCTATAAAGCTCTTAGTGTGGAAATCTTGAACAAGCATTTACACCGTCTACCAAACAGTGCCTTGCATATTTCACTCTGATGCTCCATAGTGGAAGTGCACACCTCCTTTCTTTGTTTATGTAGGTAACTGGGCCACTAACACGTAGGTTAACTGTCTAAACACAGGGGCTGAGCATAGGGGCTGAAAACAACTACCACTGGCTTCAAAAGCTGGTGGGATGAAAGGTGCAGAAGGTTAAGGTGACCATCACCCAGTGGTCCAGGCACTCAGTCCAGCCAGGACCACTTGCAGTTGGTTCAAAGCAATTGAGTTACATACCAAGACTAATCATTTCATTTTCTTCCAAGCACAGACAGCAGGCATCAGCAAAAACTGCAGAAGTCTGAAAAATACCTTACCAGTCAGCAGATGCTAGACATGAAAGTGAGACCCTGTTTGGGATGAGGTAGCATATTCCAGAAATTGTCACTGCTCATGATTTGACAGCGTTACAAAGGAAATCATTTGCCCAGTTTTGAAATATGCATTCGAACGTCTGTTCCATTAAACACACATCAGTATGTTGCCACCTGTTCCAGTCATGCTTGATAAAGAACAGTATGTGGAGATAATACACCTGTCTGGCCTCATAAATAATCTGCAGGGGAAAATCAAAATTAGGTAATATAAGTCAAATTTGGATGGATAGTCCTGTTACAGTCAACGTTGAGTCCTGTGCCCTTAATTACTTTGTTGTCTGAATGGGAAGCCCTTCAAATAATGAGCTGGGGAGGGGGGAGAGAAATAAAGCTTCTTGATGGTTAATCACCAAAGAATATAATTTTGTTGCAAGATCCATCAGTTACCCACAGTTTAGAGCAAATCCTGACATACATCAATCAGAGGGACAGTAGAAAATGAAAGAATGAAAGTGGCATACATACTTCTTAAAGATATTAAAGATATATAAAGATATTTATCTTCTGACTAAAGATAAAGCAAGGCAGCATTAAGATCCCACTGAAATCAGTAGGAGTCTTCAATTTACCTTGCAGGACTGTGGAGTAGGCCTTGATGTAGCTATTAAAAATTATGAAGGCAAAGACACCAATTAAGGCCAGGAAAGGGGTTAACTTTCAGTGTGTTCTAATGCCTTTGACGTATTTACTTAAGTACTTTGAACATCAGCTTATTTTCTGGCTAAAAGCTGGGATTCTTCTAATAGCTTCTAAAACCCTTTGACTGAGGGAATCTCCCTCTCATGTCCATGTGGAGCAAACACGGGCTTACGATGTGCTCTAAACTTTGGAGTGGAAATTTCTGCCTAAGCAGGTTTCCTGCCTACACATTTAGGAAGTTGAAGCTGTAGGTGTCTCTGCTAGAACAACTGTGAAGTGCTGTAAATCAGCAAGATATGAGAGGATAATATGCGCATCTCACACACTGATTTCTGATTTCTGCCTGTTGGGCTCATATATGGTGTTGACTCTATGAGGAATATCTGCCAAATGAGTTTGCTCCAAACAGGCTCTTGGACTGTTATCCCACCACGGTATTTCATTACCCATCATGTTAAAAGAGAGATGAATCATTGTAAGGGCTCATTGTGCTTCCAGATTTCCCATTTTATCAAGCTTTTTTATGGCTCTCCTAGGTAAAAGCAATGCAAAACTCAGAAAAGCCTCTTCCCTCTTCCATTATTGTTCTTTTAAGAAGCAAGTACTTACAGCCATGCTGTCTGCAAGGCAGTTAGCTGTTGGTCCCTGATCAGCCTGAAATTACAAAGAGCCCCTGTCCATCACAAACCAGGTGCATACTGTAGAACAGGTAGATCACATTTTTTTAAAAATCATGTTTATATATAACATAACTCAGGCATATGAGAAATAGCAAGTGCAAGTGAATCAAGGCTGGGCAGAAAAAGTCCAGTTTTATAACCAGGTAATATTCCTCTTGTTCTCCCATGAGCGAACTGGTACTGGGCAGGTGAGGCACTACGATCATGCCTGTGGATGCCTCAGCTGGTAGCAGCCCTGATCTGACCAGAAACTGGCTGCAAACCACGTCACCAAAATCCAGCCACTGATGCAATTTTCTCTGAAGATCAAGGATCATCAGTTCTGGATTCAGGAAATTGTTGCTCATCAGTTGGAATGTTAAACATAGCACTGCAGACAAATACCAGGATAATTACTTAGGAAGGTTCCCATACCTTATAACTTAGGAGCTAATTTAGTCCCTTACAGAGTCTGTTAAGAAAGACTGATACCCTCCAGTGATAATTCAAAACTCCAAAAGGAAATAACTAGAAGATCTTAAAATAGCTGATCTGAACATACCAATAGCCCTCCATGGTTTGTGATTTCCCTCGTACTTTAACTGGTTATGACATTTCTCTTGGCCTTCTCATATGAAGCTGCTGTGTGATCTCACAGCAGGCTGCTACATTTCTATTGCACCCCACAGTACTGGAGGCTGCTTTTGCCTGGTTCCCACTGGGTCATCCTTTGGTAGCACAGGAACTCTACAAACACATGTAGTATTATATTTATGAAATAAAATTACACACTTGTTCCCTGATTTTGCCACCAGGAGATATGGTACCAGCTTCATATAAACCGTCCCTCTGAGCCAGTACTGGAATTGTTGCATATTGCTGAGGTGCCAGACACATTATTCATATGTTTTCTTATTAAAGACTCTAGTTTGTGAGGCCACTATACTCATTCTGTGTACCACTTGTCATTCACCCACAACAGTACCCCATGTCTTTAAGCAAGGCCTGACATGTATGAAGAAGAAAAAACATCTAGCAACATTAATTTGCACTCCCTGATTGGTACTTACTTCTTGAAAGGCCCCAATCCTTCTCTGACAGATGCCAATGACAGAATTGCAATTAACTGCACTGCTGTGAGACAGGAGGCTTTCTATCACAGAAGCATAGTCTTCATAAATATATGCATAGAAAAGAGAGCTGGAAGGCACCTTAAAATGTCAGCCACAGCAGGCCAGAGTGCCCGATGGACTAAACTTTTCTTTAGGAAATCTACTGATGGTCTTCTTCCCCATGCAGACTATTCCACAGCCTTACTGCCCTTAACTGAGCCATGCAATGTATTGCCAGAATCTTTTTTTTTTTTTTCTGCAAACAAAGCCCGCTGTTTTTTGTCTTATCCACCATAGATGCAGAAAACAAAGTGCTCCCTTTTTCTTTGCAGCAGCCTTTTATGTATTTGAAAACTATTACCATGTCTCTGCTTCATTTTCTCTTCCACAGATTGCACAGAACCAATTAGTTCAATCTTTCATTGCAGGTCATGTTTTCTAGTTCTCTGATCATTCTCACACTGAATAATAAGAACTGTGTGAAAGGAAAAAAGCATCAAAATTATTGTACTGGTTATTATTATTATTAAAATTAATGATTCAATCACAATGCATTTTATTTGGGCTATTGCTAATCTAACTTTACCTTTAATGTTTAATAACGTGTACACAGATATATCCTTACAGATCGTGCTTCTGTGCTATGTTGGCTCACAGCCTTTGTGAGTTGTATTTTAGGAAGTAAAAAAGCCTAGCAAGCTAAACAGATATGCTCCCAGGGCTGAGAAATATAGACACCCCTTTTTTCTTACTATATCACTTGTTAACACTCCACTGATAAGAACAGATACTTGTCTGAAGCCGCGTATCTCCTACCACTACACAAGTCCACAGCCGTGGTGTAACTAGCTTTAGCTACACTATTCTTCCTCGTCCTGTTGGCAGCAGCCCCAGTCTCTGGGTTCCTTCCAGCTTCTGCCTCAAATCCGCAGTAACCGAGCAACCCCTCCAGTCCCTGCTCATCCCCTCGGCCCCATGGGTGAGGGTGGACTCAGTGACAGAAGGGTAATGGATGGGAGGGTTGCATCTAGATTTCACCGCCAGCCTTCCCTTTCTGACGGAGCTGCCATCTGAACAGCCTTCCTCTGGGCACTGGCTGGAGGCTGGAGGTTTCAGCTGCAGCACATGAAATGCAAGTCCAGGTTGAACAAGACTTCTGAAGTGTTTTTGTACGTGGAGCCAGCAGAAGTTTGCTTTGAACAGAAGCTTAAGTGATAATCTCACGTTGTTAGCAACTGTAATACAAGGACAGTCCCAAGGGGCTGTTATCAGAAAGAAGCTTCAGTTATCACGTCTTGTAGTTGAGCAGCACCTAACATAAAACTACTGAAATACTATATAATATCGAAAGAACCTTGTTACATATGACCCATACTTAAAGACTATGTCCAATACATCCGTGGATGTATTGTTGTGAAGACACACTGTCTACAATGAATGCAAGAAACTTCAGTGCGTTTACTCAGGTGGTCCCAAGTAGAGGTGCACAGAATTTGTGATTCCTGTTACCCCAAGTGCTACAGAGAGGGATATCTGGCAATCAAAGAGTTAATCCAACTACAAAATGGAAACTTTTAATGTGACCTTCTCCCTTAAGAGGTGCAGTCTCTTCCACTCAAAAACCGTAAGAAAAAAAGACAGGGAGGATAAAAGCTGCTGGAAAGCTGTGCAATTTAGGGGAGAAAAGGGAGGAACAAAACCAGAGGGAGAAAAAAAAGGAGGAACAAAAGAAATTCACTCCAAAAAGGAGAGCAAAGCATACCCACAAAAGAGGAGAGATAGGCTGGCATCAAAAGAGGTTTTCAGCTGCAGAAGCATCCAGCAGCCAGGCACTGCAGGTGATATCACCACCAAAAACTCTCTGTAGAGAGAGAGACTCTTGCAGGACATGCTACCGGTGTAGGGGTTAGGAGACAAAGTGGGACTTTACAAGACTGAACTTCAGAGGGATTCTTTGAGAACCAGGATTCAAGCCGTTTTGCAGTTGCTGACTGAAGCTCAGTGGCCTGTTTTGCCTTTTGGGTTTCTCTTTCTCTCTCTTTCCTTTTTTGATTAACTTGTTATTTTTGGATTCATGCTTCAATAAGTTATAATAATTAAACAAGACCTTGCTGTTATTATTAGGTACAATGACTTTGGGTTTTGCACACAGGGAAAAATGTTTCCTGTGGAAAGCTGATACTTTTATATAGCAGCTGGTCTCCACTGGAACACCCTTTGAGGGGAGACACAACAAAAGAAGTGGGATGTGATCAGAGTTTTATGGCCTGCTCTCGTTTCTTATTTCTCCATTAAAATAAATTATGCATTAATATCTTTGAGCTCCCTGGGTCATCCAGCTCCTAATATCCCCCATGGGGTGCTCAGCGTCTGAATGCATCCGATGGTGATGTCACACCTGTGAGTCGCTGCCGTCGGGATCAATTATTCATGATAGTCGTGCACACGCTTTCCTTTTCTGAGCCACAGCCTTGCCCCTGCCAGGCTGCCCTGCTCAGGGGACCACTCGTTTCCTCCTGGGGCAGCGCGTGCCTCTGTCCTTGCAGCACCCCCAGGTGCCCCCACCTCCCCGCGTCCCCCAGGCACCTGCACTGCTCCCATGGCACAGCGCCTGCCAGGCGATGGCCCTAGGAAAGGAAAAGCAACACAACAGCACAAAGCCAGGAGCTCCTCGTTCTCCTAGGACCGCTGACAGCAGAGGAGCTCCCCATTTCCAAGCACAATATGTCAGGCTCCTTGAGGAGCTGCCGCTAGCTTTATGTGCTGGGATGTTAACGAAGCCAAAGAGCTCTACGAGCTGAAGAAGTAATGAAGCCGAGCTTCCAGTGCATTCCTTTCTGTTGCTTGAGTGACTTTTAGAGTCAGCTACAAGACGGTAGTTCTCCTCCTGTTATTAATCCCTCCTTTAGCAGTAACTAACTCCGGGAGTTATAAAATCACCCTCCTCCCCCAGGGCAGTCTGGCGGCAGCCTGCAGGGTGCTGGGCACGGCGCAGGAGTTAGCTGGGAGCCTCCGAAGTGAGCTGGGAAAACAACGTGACAGATGGGACCCGGTCCCGTGCTCCTGCCAGCGGCTGTTTTGTGAAAAGGGAAATGGAAAATGGAATTATTTTGGAAACTTCCATCTCTCTCTCAGATTTGACTGAAATCTGCTGACTGGCTTGAAAACCACAGAGAGGAGGGGAATGGAAAAGTGGACAGACGGACATGGACAGACTGGATGATCATACGAGTTTTGTTTTTGCAAGAAAGCAAGCTAGAAACTGTGCTTAAAGTATCTTCAGGTACTGCACTGACCTTGAGCTCTCTCACTTCATTATTTTTTTTTTATTTTATCACTACATTTTCCAATTAAAAACTTCTCTTCCCCCTTCCTGTGCATTTTTTTCCCCTCCCAATTCCACCCCTCATATATCTCCCTGTTTCTTTCAATTCTCATAATCCTTGGTGTGATAATAGGTAAGGAAACATTGCCAGACAAAAGTCTGATACTTTAATTTTGATAACCTCCCCGAACAGGGAGAGGTTTGTGTGGGATGGAGATTAATGAAAGAAATGAACAATGCACCCATGTCACCAGGTGAAGTTAAGAAGCAGATAACCCTCAGGGAAGGAAACGGTTCAAAAGGGGAATAAGTAATAACACATTTTAATTTTTCATGCATCTCTACCCACAGAATCCTCTGCTTAATGGAAGGACAACCCAAATGGTGAGCAAAGAGAAGACGAAAAAGAAACAGCCGTTTTATTCTTTGGCTGGGCACATGCAGGAGAGGGGGATCTGGTGCTGACCTACGGCATGCTCCAACCTAGAGCTTGCTTTTCTGCACATTTGTGCCACACTTTTAGGGAAGTCAGTAAGCTGCACAGCCCCCTGGCCCCAGTACCCACATAGTGCCACAGTGCTGAGGCAGAGGGGAAGGGACGAAGGCAGTGGCCATGGTTACGTCGCTTGGGGCCAAACCCATGGCACAATCCACTCCTTCTGCTCAGACTTGCACAGGCAGAGCCTTCCTGAGGCACACAGATATCTGTCTGCTGCTCTTTAGCACTGCGTTTCCCCGTAAAATCTCCCATGGGACTCCATCCTGGGCAAAGCACACCCCAAGTACTTCTCCCCACGTAGGGAATGACAGGACAGGCGTAGGAAGGACTGATCCTGCTTGTTGAGGATGGGCACTGACACACATGGGTCCTTCACATGGCCTCCTGTTCCTCCCACACAGGTTACCTGGGTCTCACAGGGGGGCACTGCCAAGGTATGGTGTATATGTGGCTGGAGAGATGGAGCTTTAGCTCCTTTCTAGTGCTTGAAAGCCTGATCTCTCTCTTCATAGCAGCTCTTGGCCCTATATTGTGATCACACCTGGAGATATCTATAATGCATTTTATTACTTGAATTATTTTTAACTCTTTAATAATAGCTGACGGCCTTTACTAATCACCTCCCGCCACCTGCATCAGATTGTATTACAATGAGGACTTACGTGACTGAAGGAGTCATGGATAAGTAGCTCACTCCTTGGCTTTTCATCTAGTGAAATAAGCTCCTCAAAATTGTTTCTGAAGTGCTTCCTGAGTGATAACAATGCTTTGTCAAATGGTTTGAGAACCTACTCTCAATACTTTCTGAATGAGTATGCAGCCCAAGAGAGCTGCTAGAATGAGGGGAAAGAAGTCTGCCTGGAAGCAGGGTGAATGATTAAAAACATGCAACTACAGTACATACACTACATAATGAGAATGCTAAACTGCAATAAAAAGGGAAAATGATGGCTTCACATGGGAGAACTTGAAGTTGTTACCCATTAGGATGCCTTCCTACCAGTCTTTGCATGAGGAATGTAAAGAATATATAGCACAGAAACCAAAACAATGTGGCCAAACCACAGCCCCTGACTGTGGCAGTCCGTGGATTCCTGAGGCAGAGGACAGCGTTTAGATGATGATGGGGACCACTGCTAAATACAGCGATAGATAGGACTAAGAACGGTCATCATGTGGGTAGGTCAGACAATTTGGGGATCGGTCGCAGTCACCCCTAATTATGAGTTCAGGTATGAGCCTTCCAGTTTCCAGGAAGTCCAGCCAGCAGCCTGCATGCCAGCTGTGCCAGCCTGAAAGCGTGTTGCCTCCTTGGCAGACCAGACCTGACTCCACGCACGCAGCGATGGTTCCCCGCCATGGCTGCTCGGCCCCTGGCAGGGGGCAGGTTTGTCCCAGAGACCTGCCACCTCCCAGCTCCCCGCCTGCGGTCCCACTCTGGCTGCAGCTCAGGCACATCTCGACATCTCACGCTGTGCTTTCTTACTGGTAATGTACCTGTAGGTACACGCCGACCCCGTTTGCCTGTCCAGAGTCTTCTCTATTGACCTTGTGTGTTTAATTTTCTTAAACCTGAGTCTGGGCTTGAGCAACACCAGACTAACCAGAAAGCTCAAGCATCTGCCTATTTACACCCCCCCCCCCACATAAACAACAACAGACAAAAACTTATTCAACTCATTTCACATTCTAATAAACCAGAGCAACGCCTATGCCACTGACCCATGCTACATTTATGTCATTTTGCCACAAGCCTTTTTCAGCATCAGAGATTCAGTGGCAGAACAGACATTTACGCTAGTAAGGCTACGTCGCTTTTGGGAAATGCTGCCAAGTTCTGGATTCCCCTTATGCATCTTGAAACTCCCCCTCATCTCTCAGACATGACATACCATCAAAAAACTTGTTGTGCAGCAGCAGATGCTTTCCCGACTGCCTGTTTTTGATGGAAACTTCTGCTTAACTCAGCTGTAATCCTTTGGTTGCAGCCAGGGTTGGGGATTCGTCTCTGTTTTGGAGCAACTTATGAGTTTGGAAAATGGCTTGAGTGTAAGTACTAAAAAGGTGTCTGCTGTGACTACTGGCAACCATGTCATGTACCGTTTAAACCAATTAATCTCCACCTTACATATTGCAAATTTTGCCCCTGGTCATCCTTTTGAAGGCTGTTCCCAAGCTTCTCTTTTTTAAAGGTTGTAAACCTTTTTCTGATCTTCAGTGTGGGTTTATTCAAAGGCAAGGAGTAGCTGCTTGTTGCCACCAGCTTTGTCTCTTGACTTACACAGTTCGCCTGCCTCCTGGTGCTCAGTGATAGGGTGTGTTTACAGAGGGCAACAGAATCTCATCTGTCTTCATTTTGCTCCTCTTTCCTGCTCCTCTTTCCCCTGCCCTTTCAGTCTGCAGCCATCATCTGCTTCTCCTGTTTCAAAACCTTCCTCCCCATGCTGGCGGCGAGGCAGTGAGGGCAGGGAGGCAGCCGCCTGCTCAGGTTCACCAGCACATCCGATGTGAGCCTTCTGGGGGGTCTTCATCTTATGGGGGCAGCACACCCAGCTCTGCCACATCCTCTTCTTGCCTGAATGGCGTGGGGGGGTGTTAGCGTGTCCTGCTTTTCCTTGCCAGCAAGTCCTTCTGGAACTCAGGATCTTTGTTCTTTTTGTGTTTGCCTGGGGAGGAAGGCAATAGTAGAGATACTGGCACTGTCCCCAGGTGAGGATGTTCCCTGCAATCACCTTGCACCTGTGCCTGGTGAAGGAGGACTTTGGCTTTATCACCTCCTGTTCATGCAGTGGGGAAGGAAAGGCTCGTACCTGATAACAAATCCAAGGGGTGTCTTCACAAGGAGAGCCATAACACAGCATCACACCTCCACCCTCCTGGCACATCAAGGTGCTCCCAAATTTGAAGAATTACAGGAATGATTCCACAGCCTGTGGTCATGGATCAGTGCCCAAGGGGCTACACCTGGGGGTCCATGACAGGTGGCTGAAGCCAGCAAGCTGACTGCCGTTGTGCTTCAGTTTTATCCGTCCATGCAGGTATGCGTGGCAAAATGCATAGAGCTCCCCAAACAGGAAAAAGACTGAGAGGAGCTTTCTTTAAGGTTTAACCCATGCTGAAGATTGCTGCTTCTGTTTAGGTTTCAGTCAAATATCTAAGTTTGTCTAGAAATGATTTGTCAGACAAATACCCTTTTCTTTTCTCTCAGTGGTATTGAAAAAGTATTTGCTTATATGTACAACAGCCTCTCAGGCACGGGAAAATCAATTGCGATTATAACGGCCCTATCATCACACATACCAGTCAAAGTCAGCGTTATTCCTACAGGGAAACATGCTCTTAGAACAGCAGCGAGAGCACGCTTCTGAGCGAGACTGCAGCTTTAAGCCCCGGACTTAGACAACCTCGCTCTGCTAATGTCACGCGCCGCGAGCTGCCTGATGGAAGTGCAGCAGGGCCGCCGGTGCTGCACGCAGCCAAGCAGACAGGACAGGCTCCGTGGGACTCGGGGCTCACGCCGGACGCAGTGGGCTATAGCCGTGCTCCCTCAGGGATGGACGAGGGAACGACTAATAACTTTGCCTCTGCGATAAGGGCCTGCTTGCCTAACGATGTGTCTAGAAGGTCTTCGGGGCTGACGTTTTGTCTGTTCAGACTCCAAGAAAGCTGAAGGGCAGCTTTCTCTCAGCCGCTGGGCACCTGCTTTAGCATGGCATGTGCCCCAGTGAATATAGGCTGCCACACCTCCATTTTGTGCCTTCAGCACGCCGCGTAGATTTGCCCTCCGAATTTCAGGAGAAATGCCACAGGAGGTCGGACCAGACCTTCACCTAACCCGGTGTCCCAGCTTTGCTGCCCAACAGACAGCTCACAGGGAAAGCGTGTAAAGAAAAGGAACACTATAAAGTGACTCACACCTGACAATGTTCAGGCACTTTCTGACAAGACAAGACCATCATGTTTAATAATAACCAAAAGTGAAAGAATGAGTCTAAATACTTGTGACCAAATATATACCATTCATTTCTATATCCTGTGGCAGTGAGTTGTACAGTTTTTCTTAGCAACACAAGTCATACTTTGACTGCTATTTTTTTATTCCAGAAAGCTGAACATTTATTGCTGTTTTTTTCTCAAAGCCTTCAGAGGAGCAGGAATTCTTTTAATGCTGCCAGATTTTACGCACGATTGAATATTCCTATATTCATTCTTCCCTTTCTATTCTTTTAAGTGACAGTCTTCCAGCTCTTAGGAAGAAGCCACCCACCACACATATGCCAACACCCATGACAACCCTATACAGAGGGGCTCATGGTTTTATTTTATGGCTGTCACCTTTCAGATAGAGGTTGCAGTGCTGTTGAGCTGATTGGACTGGAGTGGAAGAAATCAACTTCTACAGCAGTCTGAAGACAGCAAGACAGAAAAGGAACTGCTTCCCTTCTTCCTTCCTTCCTTCCTTCCTTCCTTCCTTCCTTCCTTCCTTCCTTCCTTCCTTCCTTC
>CM021731.1:91371578-91609352 GCA_011075105.1 Heteronetta atricapilla | reverse complement strand
TTCCTTCCTTCCTTCCTTCCTTCCTTCCTTCCTTCCTTCCTTCCTTCTTCCTTCTCTTCCTAGCAGGTTTCACTGCTCCTCACCTTGATGCAGATGAGCTCTAAAGGTGTTAAGTGACCCAGGCTACCAACTTTTTGGTCAATATGAAGGGTGTTTATTTGTCTTCATGACAAATGTGCATCAGCAGCTGCGTTATTAGAACAGAGGAAGGTGTACTTGGCATTGCTGGGGCACTCACTTTATATATAATTCTCTTATTACTGTTGGCCTTAAAATACCTCAGCCTGACAAGATCAGAGCCAGTGTCATCCTTTTTTATTTAAATTTAATTTACACAAAATAATGTTCTTCTTGCTCCATTTCTCCCAATTCCCTTTCTTTTCCTCTCCTGTTCATTTTTCTATATCACTTCAAAGTTAGTCCCTTTACCAATGTCACCCCCTTCCACAGTCCCACACTTCACCTTTGTGAAGTACAGAAAAAAGTCATCCATTCATTCTGCATATGTACATGCTGTTTGTAGCTATTTGTTTCAGACTGCAAATTGGCCAGCACTGCCATTTAGCAGATGTCATTCAGTGCTTTGCGGAGACAGACACAAGTTGTTGGTCTCCTCTACTGATCAATTCATTTTCTTCCAGCTGCACTGTTAGCTCCCCTGGCGTTGTATCCTTCTAGCACAAATGTTTTGAGTACACATCGCACACTTTTCCCCGAGCTGCTTTTTGCTCTTCATAGCCATCACCACCCTTTCTTCAGCTGGCTCTCAGTGGCAAGACTGTGACCCTGATAGGCAGGACTGTGACGTGTGGTTTAGCTCTTGTAGACCCATGTTCAAGCACCTGTCCGAATCGAGGTCTGTACTGGTGAATGACTGGTGGGACTTGGAGCACCGCGTTGAATCATACACACTCCCAGTGAGTAGCTGTGACCCTGCCTCAAGCCAGCTGAGCAGCTGCCCCTCTGGGCTTTTCATTTTTGCTCTACCATTACTGAAGACTTGTTTTTTAAATTGTTTTACCAATAAATAAATAAATAAATAAACAAACCGAGCCAAAAAAAACACCAAACATTTTCTGACTCTTGTCAATGTCCTTCCTTCCCACTGAAAGTTGCTCTTCTTGGAGACTAACACTACTCCCACGGATGCAACAGGTGCCCTCAGAAAAGACGTCCCAGCAAACTGTCCATCAGGCTGTTCACCCTGAAGCAAAGCCTTATTCTTGGAGACCCTGAGCACGTGCAGCTAGAGATGGGACCGTGGTATTTTTAGGTGTCCTTAAAATCCTCTTGGTGGTGAGCATGCCAGCAGTTTGCCCTTTGCTAGCCAAGTCAACGCGCTGTTTGAGGTAAAATTTGGTCCTCTGAAAATCTCATTGTACAAAAATTATAGGCTTTGCAATAAAACCCATGGATTTCTGACAAAAACATCACCAGTTCCTATTATAGAAATAACATAGACCCCAAGAATGTGATAGAAAGGAATCCACATCTTGGAGCTCAGGTAACGAGGCAGCCAAGCATGACTGTTGTCGGACGTAAAAAAGTTAGTGATGAAGCTATGCAGCTAATATATTAATGCATACATGTATGGCCGATTATATATTATGACTACAGTTAAGGAATATTGCCAGTGGAATACAATGTTATGACAGTGTAATGTTCTCTAAACTACCCTCTTGGCAGATATAAAAAATAAATGGAAAATCTGGAGAAAGAAAGGCCATGAATTGCACAACGGATGAATCTGGCCCACCTTCCTCTCTAGCAAAACACAGTTGGCTCTGGATTGCAGTACCGGATCACTTGTTTGTATCACCATAGCATCTATCTAATATCCAGCCACAGACCCAGCTACCATCGCTTACGCTGTCACAGCCCAAAAAAGCAAAACCTAGAATTTGGATGCTGCTGAGGTTAACATGGATGCTTGCTTTTTATTTTATTTTTATTCTGCAAGATCTTTTGGCTCCCTAAAACAGCAATTAAAAGCCAAAGAAACACCTCAATGTGGGTTTTGCTGCAGCCCTCCTGAATCATCATGCTAAAAATGAATCGTGTGCATTAGTCATCTGCTGAACTGGGGCTCGAGTGGTGGGTTTAAATAACCAGTGCTCCAAAAGGCATTTAATATCAGGGCCACGTGAAACTCTCAGGATTACTCAGCAGAGCCCCTCAAGGCTGCAGACTACACAGAAGTGTTAGAAGAGCCACTCCTGAGAGGCAGGGTTGAGTCTGTGCTACTAAAGGTAAGTAGGCACAGCTGGACGAGGTTGTTTTTTGTGCAAGCCTGTGCCCAGGTGTTCGAGGGGATGGCAGTTCTGGAGACACTGCAAGGAAAGGCGAAAGGAAATAAGGAATAATTGCCTTGAGGACTTTCTAATCTCAACATGTCCTCACCTAGGGTAAACCAGTCACTGCTGGCAAAACTCCGTGGCACAGAGCTATGCTGATTTGCATCAGGCACAAACCTGGCTCCTGAAATCTTTGCGTTCTGAAAATTGCCTTCTCTTTACCAGCTCAATTTATGCAGACAGGTGCCTATATCAGGGTAGAGAGCGGCTGTAGGAGAGCAGCAATGAGCCCCTGCTGGCTTCTAACAACAGCATTATGTTAATAGTTATTGAATGAGGCGAAAACAAGCTAAGTGGAAGAAAGGGAGGGAAATTCAGGGGCAAGTGGCAGAGCTCAGTGAGCCGTATCATTAAGACGTTGCAAGAGATAGCAAACATCTGCAAATCACAAACCCATTTTGCCAAACCCCGAACTGCAGACAAGTTAGCCAGTTTCCCTCCTCTCCCGTGCTCAGACACGCAGGCAGAGCTCCTTTAAAACAAAAGCATAACAAAACCTTATGAGAAATTCAGTGCAAGTTAAAATCTACCCCAAGGCCTTGCTTAGCTAGAGCTATACCTTGTAGCAACTTAATGACATAGCCTTCTAGTTTAATATTTTTTTTGCTTAAGGAAAACCTTCATGTTCAAGAGAAGCCTTAAAAAGGTAACAAGATCACATTTTCAGGATCTCCAAGAGCACAGATAACACGTATCTGCTTTTCCAGATCTGCTTTCCTCCTTCCTATTTGCTTTATCCCTAGTATATAGTTTTAGAGATCTCTAGTAGATAGCACAGCACAACTGTAAGAGAGCATCGCTACAGAAATCAGTGCTATTGCTGCCCAATGGATGAAGCCAAGGCAATACTTTTAGTCCGTGGTTGCAGTGATGCACATTCAGACAACTTGGGGGCACCGGGTGTGAGTGAAGAAGACAGAGAAATGAGTCAGATCTGCTGCCAAGGAAGGCTGCACCATGCAGTCAAACAGCACCACTCTTGGTTTGTTTGGCAGTATTTTGCCAGGTGGCATATGCTACAGGTTACAAAGATCTTTGCAGTGTTGGTCCACTCATGTTTGTCATGGCCACACATAGGCTTCTACGAGTCTCCCAAGCCTATAGAAGGAAATCCTTTTACTGGCTGGCCAAAAGTTGGTCTATAGCCTCCTTGTCTATAGATCTTAAAACTGCAAGCCAGCGTATTATATGCATAATCTAAACAATACTGGTGACAGGATGAGGGGGAAGGGGCTAAAATGGCGCCAGGGGAGTTTTAGGTTGGATGTTAGAAAGAACTTCTTTACGGAAAGGGTTGTTAGGCACTGGAACGGGCTGCCCAGGGCAGTGGTTGAGTCCCCATCCCTGGAGGTCTTTAGAAGACGTCTAGATGTAGAGCTTAGGGATATGGTTTAGTGGGGACTGTTAGTGTTAGGTCAGAGGTTGGACTTGATGATCTTGAGGTCTCTTCCAACCCAGACTGTTGTGTGTGTGTGTGTGTGAATACACAAAATTTGTTAACAAAAGCTTTCATCTTCCTTATAGGTTCTGCAGATTCTCTAAGATAATGGATCAGATCAGATGCTTTATGAGTGCGTGATTGCAGCAGCTCATCAAGATTTATGGTGTGGTCCTTGTCCACCTTTCCCACAGATCTCTCCTATGTCAGATCGATACATCCAGAGAGGAAACTCTATTAACCTATTCTTGTTGGACAGTAACTTCGCCTCACTGATGAGGTCACTTGCAATACTGTCACTATCACACTAGTATTTGCACATTAAATACATACCAATGCCTCTTCTGCTTCAGTACAAGAATCGTGCCAAGAAGATAAAGACTTCTGTGACAGCCCCAGGTAGCTGGAGGGAGGCAGGCATGCAGCATGTACCCAACATGTACCCAAACAGCTTCACCTGGCCAGAGAAGCCATTTCATGTTCCTGCTGAAGCAGATGTGGAAGAAGAGAGGCAGACTCTTCCTCTTCCACCTCTTAAATAGCTCTTCTCATTCTTTCACGATGGATGGCAAACCTGAAAACATGACAAAGAAATCCTATGATCTGACCACCCTGTTCTTGGTTCATCCTGTTGGCTCTGAATAGAAAGGCAATGTGGCAGCCCCTGTAGAGCGTCCCTTGTGCTAACACAAAGAAAGCAGAGAAGGCACATGAGGCTGTCACTCTGGCTGGTTATGTGAGGGGAAACCCCGCTCCAGGCACAACCAGTGTCCATTCTGCAGCTTCTAGAAGAACCGTGGTCTGGATGTGTCCACAGGAGAGGTCACGTTCCCAAAAGCTGTCTCCAACTGTGGTGATCCTGCCCCTGGGGAAACCTTGAAGCATATCCTGAAAGCTGTGTCTGCCTTTTTTTTTTTTTTTTTTTTTTTTTTAAGCAGCCTCCAACGACATCATTGAACACCAAGACTTTGCCTATATATTCATGCCAAGTTGGACTCAGTTTGTACAATCTCTTGTACAGGATCAAATTTCCCAAATCAGACTCCAAACCTTGAGCATTATCATGATGGAAGTCTACCTAGCGATCAGGGTATTTCTCCATCATTAAAACTCAGCTGCCCTTCCTCCTTTCTCTATGTGCAATTAGCTTGGAACAATCAGTCTTCCTGATTGCCCTTTAAAAACTGAAGCGATCAAAAATACTCAAACTGTTTGAAAAATTGCATGTCCCTAGGAACAAATATAACAAGTTCTACCACTTGCAGTCATCTGGTGTGAAAGCAGGTTACTTTAAAGGACTTTAATTGCAGCTCTCTATTAGAAATAAGTATGAAATCTTGCAGAGAAGGGAACGAAGGAAGTCCAGTAAAAGAGGAGAAACATAATAGGTAAAAGTATTTTCACTCCTCACCTGTGAGAAACAGACTGACAACAACAATTTCAAACATTCTAACAGGCAGGGAGAGTGTTTGCAAAGTGTTTTAAAACAACATCCTCTTCCATCTCCAGGATTGTCGTGGCTGGATTTTAACCAGTAGGGTGCAATGAAAGTGTTTTAAATAGCCCAGGAAAGCATTTAAATGCATACGAAACCTCAAGTCAGTATGAAGCCACATTGGACTCTACGGGGCACATCTGTACTACTCAACGGCACAGAGGCTTAAGCTTCCTGCTGAAAAGTTGTCAATATACTGTGAAAAAGCTAATTCAACTTTCTAAACCAGAACTATTACCTCTGCCTGGGACAGCTGCATGCTGTGCTCCAGGTAAATGGCAGCACAGAGATGGCGCATGTTATTTTATGGGCTTTTTGAAAGGTTTGGGGGAAGTGTCATCACGATATAATGCACCGCAGGGTAGGCTGCCTACAGACCAAAGTGCTAACACGAGGAGGTTGACAATGCTTGAAGAGCTGCTTTACAAAACGATGGCAGGCAATACGTAGCACTACAAGTAAATGATTGCAAACATCCAAAATCTGGCTAGGTGAAACCAGTTATTTAACAAAGGCAGCATTGGGCAGATAGCCATGGGAAACAGACATTTTCCTGGATCACATATTGTGTGTCAATGGCAACAACAACAAAAGGAGATTGTTGTAGCCAAGCACCTGCCACAGATTAAAAATATGGATTAGTTTTCAATCATTTTCAGGAAATTAACATTCAAAATGAGGTAGTTGGACTACATGCCATTGAAAGCCCAAACGCAATTATGACCCAAATCAAAAAATGTGTGACAATGAAAACAACATGGAGGGAGAGAAATCTGTCATGGTGGCATCTGTCAGAACCTCCTGGTATTTTAATGATTGATCTGAATGGCTCTGGATAAAGGGATTAGTTGATTACTTTGATGTCCAAAGCTTTTTATGTATTTTCTATATTCTAAAAAGAAAACATGATCATAGACCTTAATTTTGTGTTATAAATATGAACCAAAGTCTGCTAAAGCCTGTGAGAGCATTTCCTGGATTCCTAGACCATATGGATTAGTTTTGGGAGTGGGGTAAGAGAAGGAAGGAAAGGCTGTTATTAGATGATAAAGAAGATTATTCCAATGCTCATCTTTCTTCTCATTGTGCTAGAGAGAAGAAAATGAAGAAGGGACATGTTCTGCTCCAGGTTCTTTATGTGACATTCCACGCTCAGTTTAGTAAAGCGACTTTTTGCAAGGGCCTCACTAATATTCCCTTTTCGGGTGGCTGGTGGTAGGAAATCCAGAACTGGCTAGGGAGAATCAGTGCACCGTGCAGCAGAGCTGAGACTGTTACCTAAGAAAAACATTAGCTTTCTCTTTTATGACTGAATTATTTACAGCTGAAGAGCTCATTTTACTTGTATTTTTTTCTGTGAAGCAGATAATATTCAATCACCTGCTGAGTTATAGTCTAAAATACAGTAGGTCTTCATTATGCAGGGTGGTGAACTCAATTCTCTCATGTAAAGGAGTTGAACACCCATTGACTACCGCGAGCGCAGTTCAGACAATGCTGGAAAATGTTCTTTGTTTAGCAAGAATTGAAAAGTGATTAAATACTTGACTATTATAATGCATTCATATGAGTTAATACCATGCTGCAGTCTCCCATTGCAACTGCTTGTTTTGTAAATTATCTCAACTGGAATAACATAGGAACAGCTCAGATATGGCATGTGAGGTTAACTTTCCATATTTATTTTCAAAATGCTTTAAACCAGCCTACTCATTTTACTTCAGAAATTACAGGTAGGATATGTTCTTTCTCAATACTCATTTCATAAAGACCTTTGCTCTCAGGGTGAATATTATTTTAGTGGGGAAAGGCGAGATATTAATGCAGCTCACTGGTACAGAAAGAATATGACATTTTTCCTTCGCATAGAATCCATCTTTTACAGTGAGCCTTCATACCAGCAATATTGATGGATAATACATAGATTTAGGAAAAAAATAATATCGAAAAGACCTAGATCCCTTATTATGCATGATGGATCCTGTATTATGCAAGAATATGAGTTAAATCTTACATTTCAAAGTATTAGGTTAGCTCCTGGAAAGGTAGGATGACTAGGGCAAGATTTTGCCATATTTGGTATTGGTGTGGCTGAGATACTTTATTTTGCTAAGCATCAGATCTTGTTCAGTGCTGATAGGTCAGATACCAGCTCTAGGTTTCCTGCCCTGCCATTTGGATTGTTCTTCAGGAGAACTGTTTCATGACAAATGAGAAGTTGTTCCAGGCACTGAGGTCTACTGAAGTTAAAAGATTTTCTGCTTCTTGTCCCTGAATCCTGATGATGTCTCTACATTTTCATTCCCAATAGCAACAGAGCTTCCTGCAGCCAGAGCTGCACCTGTCCTGTGTCTGAGAGGATCCCTTTAGCACAAAGAGATACTGCTTGAGCCTGTACCATATTTGCAGAAGTCTCTTCATCATCTTCTAAGGGAGTGTGCATGGCAAACAAAGCCCCGTGAACACAAATGTAGAGGTTGTTGAGCAGCAAAAAGAAAGAATACACAGATTGCATGTAGATTGTTGGAAACAACTGTGGAATGAAATGTTCATGTAATTTGAATAACTCTGGTCTGCAGAAATTCTGCCTGAACTGAGAAAACTTTGGAGGAAGGAGACTAATAGCTGGTCTGATTGGAAGGGCACAGATTAAATGAGCAGCTGGTCCTGGTGATTTTATTTGTAATTTCATGCATAGCATTAGCCAGAAAATGTCAGAGGAAGATGTGTATTATTTCATCTATGTGTTTTGCCTTAGGCTCCATCTATGGAAGTGATCACAAGTGTATATGCAATTAATTTTTTGAAGGTTCAACAATTTGCAAGAGCAGGGAAAAAATTGTGCTCACACTGAGGCACCAGGATAGAAGAAAAATGACTGACAGAAAGAGAGTTCTTGACCTGGTAGTGCAAATCCACAGCCAGAGGTTGCTACCAGTCTCAGAACTACATAGGGAGTATTTTTTCAACAAACTGTCTTTTGGCATAAAACCACATTATTCATGTGCACAGAAGTCTCTTTCCTGTTAATATGGAGGCAGGGACAACCAAATCATAGCTCTGTAGGTTATCCTGCTTTGAAAGAGAAAACTTCAGACTGGAAATACCCAATCATGTATGAAATCATTAATTAAAGGAGGACAAAGATATTTAAACATTATCTTAACTTTATCAGGCAGAAGAGCTGGAGCGAGGGTACATACATGTGCACATGCTCTCTATACATTCAATAGAGATATAGCTTAGTCTGACTTGCAGTCTTGGGTAGAATATTTCCTGGTGATCCAGATATGTCTGACTCCCGTTTTCAAGGGTTACCTGGACATTTGAGCACTTCTGTCCCTCTGACCTTTAGAGCCAGAACCAGAGGTACCTGAGGGCAGCTGGTTAACACAGGCCTTTCTCAGTTGGCATCACTGACGTCTGGGCTCTCACTGAATTAGACTCGCACATAAACTGCTGCTATTTTGAACTATGGTTTTCTTTAGCAATGTGTTCCTCCTGCTGTATGAGTAATAAATACTGTTTCAATAATTTTGGCTGGCCACTGTATACCACTGGTTGCTGATTCTCAAAGGGAAACCACCAAACTTGCCAAGGGGTAAGAGCAGTTGGCATGCACAGAAAGTTGTAATTGGATCCTCATTTAAGAGGAAGAGAATTATGCAATTAGGCAATTAGGCATGGATAGCATAAATGCAAGGATATTCCTGAGAGTGTACATGCAGAGACCAGAAAAAGGGTAACTAATCCTACAGCTGTGATGTGGAGAGACACTAATTCCTGTAAGGGAGAAGGCACACTTCTGACGATTCAGTCGTTCCCCTGACCCTCTCTTTCCATGTGATCCTGAAACAAACCCATGGTGTTTTCTGCATATTGTGCCTGAGTTTTGTAAGCAATTAGACTTGATGAAACACAGACATTTGGTCCACAGCTGCACTGAGCTAACGTCAACCCTCACTTCTCGTTTGTGTGGCTAGAGGAGGCCACATGCTTGCTATGGGATCGGCAGCCACAGGTACCTTCCCACACCCTGCTCCACGCAGAGAGCCCTGGCGAGGGTACGGCAGCGGCTAGGCTCATGATGACACTGCTGCTGCATGCTGGAGGCAACCAAGTGATCGTAGAGAAAGCCATTTTGTCAGCTTTTAAAGTCTTTGTACTCCAGATTAATAATAAAATAGTTAGAAATCTCTGCCTGAAAACTAGGGGTGAGGGAAAGGGGAAAGAGAAGAACATCAGTGTGATAGGACTTGAAAGATGTTTTTCAAGTTAAGTGTTTTCTTCTGGGACCCAGAAGGTGCAGACACAGAAGAAGTAGAGATATTTTTACTTCAGATTATGCAGGCACTGGGGATAATGGTAATTAGTTCATCTACGGCAGAAATGTAAAGTCTCCTAGCTGGAACTCAGGCATACTGTCACACAACTTAGGGGAGATTAAGTATTGTTTTAATTTGAAGCCCCACGGGGAAGCCAGGTGGACAGAATATAATTACTTATTTAGTCAGGACATCAAGGATAGCTATCTGCATCCAAAAAAAGAATCTGATGCTCTCTTTAATAGCTATGAGCAGACAGGATCCTGTTTTTTCATCCGCAACTTGTATTTCAAATATATTCATAACTTTCTCTAGTGTGCCGTATACATTTGGAAAGGGCAATTTTGGGAATGAAGATTGAAATTTCAGGGACAGCTCTTGCTGTCATATAAAAAAGTAATTTCTAAACTGTGGAGGGGATCATCCTTTAATATCTCAAGACAGGATCCCTCAAAACTTGATGCATAAATCATGCTCTTCGTTTATTTGAAGGGATCTGTGCTGGATTGTCTTATGCATTCCTTCTCCATAAGCACAAGACCGAATTTTGTTATACTTAAATCATCCCTAGGAAAGTTTAGCACAAGGGTCCAGTCTGGTTTTCATGGCTGAAGAGTTTTCTTTGCTCTGATTTATTATCGAAACTGTCTTATTATATTATTTTTCTGTAGCAGAAAGTGGGATAGCAGCAGAGTGAAAAAAATGGGCAGGCAATATCAGCTTATCAGTCACATTGATGGTTTGTTGGTCAGGTCATACAAGTCTCTCATCTTTCAACGAGTGTGATGGCAGTTCTTTGGGATCATGATTATGAGGTGAAAATGTGCATGGTGTCCGTCTTGGCTTGGCACAATCACATGAAGTGAGGCACAGCCTAAAAGCAAGCATTTTTCCCAAATTTCAAAATCCAAAAAGGACTTTAGTGACCAGTTCGCAGTACTGGAAATAGAGCACAGAGTTGAAAAGCATTGTCTAGCTGGAGAACTGAACTGAACTGAAAAATTGCTGAGATGACCATGTGCCTGTAGGCACACATGTGTGCTTTGGACAGTGAAGAAAGTGGTGATACATATGACTGTGATACCCACGAAAGAATAAGGGAAGAGAGAGCAGGCAAGGAGGGCCTGAAAAGTCCAACTGTTCCAAATCTGGGGAAAGAGTAGCCCCCCTCCACAAGTCTAAATACTGATGGATCTGGTTAGTAAGAACTTGGTCACATCTCAGGATGAGATCAGGACTCCAAAATCCAGTAAGAATTTGCCATTGTGAATTCAGCAATAAAATTGTTGATGGAAATAGGAATACTTAAGATGGAAAGTTGCTTTATGTTAGAATTTATGGAAAATTGGAACTGGATTTTAAAGTCATCCGTTCATTGATATTTTGTTTATATACACTTGCCACTTGAAAATTTTCTTGTGAGAAAACTCCACCTATAATTTGAAAAGTGGGCAAAAAACTTCCATGTCTGTGCTGATCCTTACAGAGGACCCCGTTCCATGTGGCATTTAAGTATATCTTTAACTGTTTAGCTAGATAAGGACCACAGCTTTTGTGTTCTTTGCAAATATAATATCCTATGCATAAGCTTACTTCTTGTGATTCATTCCTTCTGTAAAATAAATTACAAACCTTCAGATGGGATTTAGTCTGGATTTCAGAGATAAATGTGTGCACATTTTTATAGATTAGGTTTGTATATGTCTCTGCATATGTATATATTTATGTTATTGATAAAACCCTATTATTTGTTGCCCATCAACAGTCCCAGCCAAAACCAAGAGCTTGGTTTTGTCCAGAAATCTTCTGATCACAAGTGATACTGCGTGTGCCCTGATTGACCAAATGCGTGACAGAAGAAATTCTCTCTCAGCTTTGTGATCTCCCTATGTTTATTGAAGGATAGGACATGAAATTATTTCCTTCAAAATCCTCAGAACTGTTTTGCATAAGTGATCTTCATTTTGCAAGGGTTTTCTTTCTCTGACTACAGAATTATCCTTTCATTTGTGGATAAAATGCATAAACCCTCTCAAGTTATTTTTATCCCTGCATCGGGAGCTATGGCATGAACTAATTTTGCTTCCTTTCCTTGACCAATGAGGTCAGCATCTTTCAATTTTAAGGGAAAACCAGTAAATTGTGCTTACTTTAAATTCACCATTGATGAGAGGCAGTGATGTGGAATCAAATGTATATACCCTGCAGGTTATCCTGCTGTTGTGCTGTCTGCTCTGCTTAGCTCTTCTGGGTCAGGCAGAGTGACCCAGAGAAACAACTGCATATCAGAAAGTCACAGGCCCTCCTTTGCTCTCCTTACTTTTGTGCTTATCCTTGTGTATGTGTGGAAGGAGACGACTGTATTCTCCTCTGTCACACAAAGGCTCATTTCCCCTCAGAGGTGTGGGATTTAGGGCACAGGTTTCTGAGCAGTGCATGAGACGACCTTGCTTGTTTATCCAGCACTAACGGCCAGGTGCCAAGGGTCCTGCTTTCACCAAGCTCACAGACAAGAGCTGGTCCAGGGGCCAGCACAACATCATTGCAGCAACTGTGCCAGAGTCCCTGCTCTCGGCCCTCCCAGCCCCTCTGCCCAAGGACTAGAAGTGGACCTCAATCCTGGTTCACAGGCGTACAGACTGGGAAGCTACCTATGGCTCTACCCTCCTCCTTGACGCCCCTGATCCCAGCAGGCATGAGAGGAAAGGTGTGTGGGGCTGCTCGCTCCAGGGAGGGCCCCTAAAATGGGCAAGGCAGTAAGCTGAAAATGAGCTGTAACAGCTGCTGTTTCAGGCCTCTAAAAGCTAAGTATGTAGCTTAAGCTAGCTGTAAACATCACAATCAACAGGCAATCCAATGGAGCATAATTCATCCTGCCATTCCCTGACAGGTGCCTAAAAGAGACTTCCCCAAAACAAATTGACACACCTCCCCCTCCACTGGCTATGGCAGAGCCCAGAACATGACTCTAGCTGGCAAGGGGAGATGGATGCACTCTGTCTGTAGCCTCAGAGCACCCGTCTAGTAGATAAGTAACATTTTCTGCTGCCCATTAAAGTACATTAAAGATTTTAAGAGGGAGCTGAAGGACATGAGTTGGCAAAGGCAGTTTTTTGACTGAAAAGAATAAGGCAGGCAAGAGATGGGCATAGACGAGGAAGGCACTGAAGGTGGCAGAGCGATGTGGCTGTAGGGCAGGTGTGGACTGACACAAACGCATGTGGCACAGAGAAGTTGGGCAGTCCTTAAAGGCTGCTCCTCGATGACTGCGTTTGAAGAGCGAGAACCAGTGCAGGGACAGGACAACATCTTCCCAGGAACAAATGCTAGGACAATCTCATCAGGCTGTTAACTGAACCTCAGGGAGTCTGCACTGTAGCTGTGAAAGTCACAGGAGAAGGTGGCTGTGACGAGCAGGGTGAGGGGCAGCAAGGGCTTGGACAAAATCATTGGTGGCATGTGAAAGGGGGACAGGTCAGGTACAGACAGAACTGGAAAGACCCAGACTCCACCTGGATATAATGATCAAAAGAGGGAGCTGGGTTTCAGATGAAACAGAGTAAAAGCTTGAATCAATCTTTTTAACATCTGCTAGTGCATGAAACCTAAGGTGTGACATATATAACAAACAGTTTAATTGAGAGGGGAGAGAACTAGCAACAAAGAAGTGAATGACATGCCCAAATCTGGGAGAGGTACATTCCTGTAGCTGGTGGGGCTTGCATAAATTAGAGGCCAGCCCTGGTGCTATTATTCCGGGCAAAGCCTTTTGATCCAGCAGAAAACAAATCTTCCTCTAAGTTCAATGGGAGCAGGCTGAGGCCATATGTTGAGAGAGAAAAACCCAACGTGTGACTTGGTAGTCACATGCACCTGTAATACGGGTATAGGACTCGTCTCATACGGTAAGGCTTCTCACCTGACTGCTACAAGCACAAATGTATGAACAGGCTCAAATGCTGAGCGGCAGAGAGTCTGTGTCAGAGGTTTCTGACACCAACTGAAGTAGCTATGCCACATCAATGTCCAACACAGCAAGAACTAGAGAGATGTTTTTTTAAAAAAATGATATAATAAAGTCTAAGCAACACCTTCTTAGGATTAAACAGGTGTTTCCCATTCACTCACAGGCAGAAATTTTGCACACCTAGCCACCCTTTTGCAGTGCAGTAGGCCTAAGCAGCATGTATACTTGTGCTGGTAAGATCACTCTTGCGTCGGAAGGAAACAGTGCTGCAAAGTCACAGGACAAATTCTTATCTTAAAAAAAAATGTCCTGTGCTCTGAATTTAGTCAGGACACCAGCAAAGAGGAGTTAATCAAATATACAGTGTATGAAGCACCAGTTCAATTGCCAAGTGTAAAACTATGAGTAATGTCCTATCTGTTATCAGTTGATTCACTCAGGGAACTTTTTCACTTTGTTTAAAAACCACAGTGACTGTCCCAGCTGATCTCAGAGCAATGGCATTTCTCCTGATGACCTCCGATTTGGTTTGATAAGCTCTTCCATCACAGACAGCAGTTGTGGAATAGCAGCCAAACTTGGGCACAGCTTTATGAAATAGCAGCCATCAGCATCAATATTCCTGTCTTGTTTCACTTGCTCACCGTAGGATCCATAAATTGATGTTAATCATCTTTAACTGCAAAATACATTTTGACATGGTTTGCCTTCAGCTTTGGAAGGTCCTCAATTTCTGCCATTTTGGCATCTGTCACTTAGACATCTTATCCTGCATTTTGATAGCAAAGCAAAGACCTCTGCTGAAGGAAAGACAGACAGATGATCCAAATAAATCTTAGCAGCAGCAAAGATAGCTTCCTGGTACATGGCTTGTGTGCGTGGCATGGACTGGGGGGGTAGACCAGGAAGCTGTATGGTTGTCTGTATGTGTCTGCCTCAGCTGAGACACAAACTGCCTCACCACCACTGTCTGGGGTGGCTCAAATTTGTCTGTGCTTTTGCACAGAGCAGACAGCCAGGCTGAAGAGAGTCAGCTCTCACTTACTGGTGTGGCAGAGGGCTCTCCTGCAAGGTGAGGGACAGGGCAAGCCCCAGGACCTTTGGGGAGATGCCGCACAGTGAGGAAATTCAAGTGAATGTGGATCTCCTGGAAAATGTCACGTGGCCTGGGTTTTGCGGGCAGGGAGCAGAGGCAGCAGAAATGGGAGGTAAGCCCTGTGGCTGCAGGGATGCCAGATCTTAAAACAACCCTGAGTTTTCCCACTCCTTCCCCAGCCTCCAGCTCCCAAAAAGCACTTTGCCTGGTCTGTGTGCAGGGCCTAGGGTCAACATGCAAGGGTTGCCATGTGGAGAAGAGACAGAAGCGCAATGTATTCAGAGGGGAACATTAAAGAAGAAGAGCAAGGAGGTTTGATGTTGATGCATCCAGGCAGGGGCAATAGATAATTTTGATGAGTGATTGTAACCACACAGCAAAACTAAACTGTGATCAGTAATTTGATGGTACGGTGAAATGTTCTGTCTGTAGAGGAGAGCTGGTGCCTGCAATCAATCATTCAATAAACAGAGACAAGACTAGAAACCGATCAGGACTTTTTGCAGATAGGCAGAGACGTAACCAAAAGCAAGGAAGGATCCCGGACTCATTCAGTGTGATTAAATGCACATTCGTGTATTATCTGCTGCAAAGAGTATCTGTGACTGTGAAAGATCATTGGTGTGAGGCTCACAAAATGTCAGCTGCTGCTTTCAGGGAGTTGAGCAAGATCTATTGCCTGGTGATAATTAACTATCCATCAATAAATGATAAGTACTCCAGGAAATCAACATGAGGAAGAAGTTGTTCAAAGGAGAAAAGCAAGTCATTAGAAGGAGCAAACGTACTGGAACATTTACAGGAAATAGATAGCACATCAAAAAGCACAGATCTAATACACATGAAGGTGGTGGAGGGTTGGTAGGAAGATGTCAGTGTTGCAAGCATCTGGCTAGAGGCTGCAAAATGAAAAAATGATGAAAAGAAAACTTTCAAAATAGGCCAAGTTCAGCACACTGCACTGATGGAACTTGACACAAAATCTGTCCCTGATGCATCAAGCTGACTGGCAGCAGGAATTTAAAGATACTTAAAGATTATATTTGCCAGCAGAAGGGAAAAAAAAGGAAAGCAAACAAACAAACAAAACAAACAACAACAACAACAAAAAGCAACACTTGAGTTTTCCTAGATAGGTCAATCAGCTCCAGTAGCCCTAACCTCAACCCCTGCCAGGTACCCACCAGGCTTCTCCAGACAGGCAGGAGCATTTGCTAGCAGGTACACCTCCGAGCCAAGCTGCTGCTCTTTCAAGAGCAATAAGCCTACATTAGTTTTGGGGAAACTCAGTGTTTCAGTGGTCCTTCCTGCTGAAATCACTTTGAAATAGTCCTTGGCTGCTTCTTTTCTTCTATATGTTTCCTTACGTGTCTTTGGTGAATGTCTTCTGGGTCCTATAGCAGTGATCCACAGTGAATTACAATGCTGGGGCAGCCTACTAGGTAGTGAGAAAAGTGAAGAAAAGTACTAGTTTCACCTAAAACAGTGAGGTGGTGTGGGGAGAATGGTATCCTTGTCTGCAACAACTCTTTTATTCAGTGCTGCTGAGTTTAAATTACATCATCTGTGTTTTTGGCTTCAGTTCAGCAGTGGTAGAGCTGTTTGCAGGTGGAGATAAAATTCCAAAATGTGCTAGCAATGACATGAGAGCAGGAAGGAGAGAACACTCGGAATGCCAGGTGTGACAGGTCTTTAGCTTGAAAAAAAAAACAGAGCTCAAGTGCAGGATTTCTAAGTTTTGCAGTTATTTCCTGATCCTTTTGATACCGTAGTCCTTAGAAGCAGGTGGAAGCAAGTAGGAAGCCATTAGAAGTACAGGAACTGCAGCTCTGATGTTTGCTAAGGAGATCTCTCTTCATCCTGATGAGGATGAAGAAATGGCTCAAAGCAGAGACATAGGCAGTCTGGCACAGAAATTGAAATGGAGCCTCTTGTCCAGGTAGCATAGTGCCTACTCTTGGCTGTCCAGCTAGCAAGTGATTACAGGCTTTCCTTGTGTGATGGCAATCATGTAAGGGACACGGCAGAACAAGAATTGAAGGCAGCAAGAAGCTTAAGGGGAAATAAGACAAATCTTCAGTGAGACGGGCTTTATTAATCCCACTGCTTGTAAAGGGACTCATTTCTTATTTCATTTTTCAGACATTTAGATATTTTCTATGATAATCCCTAGTTTTTGAAAGTTTTGAGATGAGTCCGGGGTATCTAGGCCGGGCAAAAGTGGGAAGCAGATCTCTGTATTATTGTTTTAGATACAAAGCATGGAAGAGCACAGCAGATATTGTGAACGTGTAGAACGAGGGAAAGTCTTTAATATGATCTACGTGATGGCTTTTTAATAAAACTGTAACACATCAGCAGAACCAGAGTTCTGATAATAGCATTTGTGCTAATGCCAGCTATGCAGATTATGTTGTCAGGAATCACCGCGCTTCCTGGCATTGTCATAATTCTCAAGTATGAAAAGCATAAGGCAGGCTAGTGCTTAAGGAAAAAAAAATCATAATGCAAGTATTTCCTGTGAGTGATAGCTAGCCTAGGGCTCTTCCCAGGGCTGAATTAGATCAAATCTTATGCCTGTCCCTTCCTTGGAAGATCTCTTGGTGGCTGAAAACCTGGAGTTTCAGTTGCAGAGCCTCTGTCCTGCTGGCTGTGTGGGTGAGACAGCAAGCCTCAGCTTTCCTGAAGGCCCACATCCCAGGGTCTGCCACTGGTCCTGGCGTGCAGTTTTACACTCTCCTGGCCTTGTTCCTTCTCATGCAATTTTCGTGAAGTAGACCTGATAATGCTAATAATATTGCAAAACCTCGTTCTTACCTTTCCTAGCATCCTCTGCCCATGCAAGGCAATCTCACCCACCAGCCCTGGTGGTGCAGCCTGGTTGCTACAACTCTCTGGGAATTTCCAAGGCAAAAAACCACCCTGGCTAATGTCAGCTGAAGCTTTAGGACAGCCTGTGCTTACAAAGGCCTCAGCATAGAAATGATAATCACCTGTGTTTACATTGTGGTAATACAAGGTCTTCTGAGCTTCTAATTTCTTGGTTTTTAAAACCCTGCATGAAGTAATTAATCTTTAAAATATTTTTCCTAACATCCTATTTGGCCAAGGAATTAAAATCATTGTAACAAACTTGAACATGATGGGCTATGCTTAGAACTGTTGATGTCTAATGTTTTGCATAATATCAATTATTTATTTTTGATACTTTTTAAACTGTTATAATACTGCTACTAATTGAGCACAAGCACAGAAAATAGTATTTAAGCTCACTAAAAGTAGAGTGCATAGACTTTTCAGCTTTTACTTAGTATACATTATTTTAGTTGGGGGAGCTTGCCAGAAAGATTGGTGAGGCCTTGTTTGTTAAAAAGTGGAGCTCTCCAAGTTGTTTAGCTTGTGGAAATGACGGTCATAATCTAATTCGACTTCTTATGCATTGCACTGAAGTTTAGAAGGCTGGGCACTACTGCATTTTTTATTATTTATTTTTATTGTGCTGCTCTGGTATGTATGTATTTGGGGCTATAACTAGGATGTGAAATTGTAACGGATGGCAGAACAAAATGCAATTGAAAAGTGACTGCAGTAGGACTGGAAAGAACAGCATTAGAGCTGAATTTGAGTAGCCTCCTAATGCGAAGGAAAGGAAAACAGCTTTGTGATGAAATTTGCAGATGCTTACATAGTTGAAGTTGAGAATATTAACAGATCCAGAGGAAAATTCACAACGTCTGTAAACAATACACAAAATAATCCAGTACATGTAATTCCTTTTGTTAACAAGAGATTCTAACCCTTGGAGATCTGAAGAAAAATGGGTTGAGGCAGGATTGCATGGGGCAGCCTTTCTCTCTGGCAAGCCAGACGGCCTGGGGGAGCCAGCCCCAGAAAAGGGGCCCTCAACCTCCCCAACCCTCCTCCTTCTTCCACGTGAGGGCATCTCCCAGGCTGCTCCCAGCACAGCCGCCTTTGGGCCACTCATGTTGGGCATCACGGAGGCTTGCAGAGGTCACAGTGGCCAACGGTGCCTGGCTTTGCCCCGGGCCCTATAATACAGTCCCCCCTGCAGCTGGCCCGCCACTTTCTCAGCTGCTCGGTCCTCTGAGAGCCAGTGTACACAGTGTACACAGGAAGGAGGCTAGAGAAGGAGCAAGGCGAGCGGCAGCCCTCTGTGTGAGGACAGCAAAGCGGTCTGAGGAAGCACCGAGAAGGATGGCAGCTAACGAGAGGAAGCTGTGTAATGGGCAGAGGGACAGCACCTCCAGCACAAAAGGCACCAGTGCCCGGGTGGTGTCTGGTGCCCGGCCCACAGACACGTATCACAGATACCGCTGGCACCGCAGCGATGCGGGGAACAGGCCGGCCCCTCAGTGTGTGGCAATTATAGTGTGTAAGCAATTATAGGTGGCTAATTTCTTATATTAGGAGTGAGTTCCTATATCTGAGTAATTGGCAATGACAGACGTGGAGAAGGCTGAGGTACTCAGCAACTCCTTTGCCTGTGTCTGCACTGGCAGATGGGCTTCCCATGTCTTTCATTTCCCTGAACCCAGAGATGGAGGCTGGGGGATCAAAGTCCCACCCACTGTAAGTGAAGAGCAGGTTCGAGACCACCAGAATACATTGTATTCTGATGAATCTAAACAGTCTGTGGGACCTGATGACATGAACCCCAGGGTCCTGAGGGAACTGGCTGATGGAGTTGCCAAGCCTCTCTCCATCATAGCTGAAAAGTCCTGGCAGTCAGGCGATGTCCATGGTGAGTGGAAAAATTGAAACGTCATGCCCCTACTCTTCAACAATTAAAACAAAGAATTGGACGAAGAACACTACCCTTCAACAGTTAAAACAATTAGGACACATTCCTTCTTAGAAAGAGCGGTCAGGCATTGGAACAGGTTGCCCAGGGAAGTGGTGGACTCACCATCCCTGGAGGTGTTCAAGGAAAGGCTGGACATCGTGCTTAGGGACATGGTTTAGTGGGTGACATTGGTGGCAGGGGAATGGTTGGATGAGATGATCTTGAAGGTCTTTTCCAACTTTAAATTTTCTATGATTCTACGATTTTATGATTTATTTGCTATCAGGTTTTAACTACACTAGGTGAGGACACGGTGCAGTTAATTTCTATTCCCTGTTCAAAGAGCCAGCTGAGTTCATCTCACACATGTCGATGATAGATCAGCCTGAATCAAGTTTGTTTTAGCTGTTAAATTACATTTTTCAATTGTTTAAATAGTTCAGACAGAATTTGCACAGTAACATTTTAGCTTTTTATTGCTGTCAAGAAGTAATACAAATAATTACCATGTTCCCTGGTGGGTTTTATCTGATTAAAGTGACATGTCTGCTTATGCAAGATATTTGAATAGAGACATTCAATAAAGTCAGTAACATTTAATTTCCCCTCTCCTCCTCTTTTTCTTTTTTAAGCTACATTTGCTATTTATTTTAATGTCATGTTTTGAGGTTTGGTATATTTTTCTTAAAAGAGTTTACATAATGGAACAATTTAGCAGAATATTTTACGTGCTTGTAATGAAATATTTCTTCACAGTATAGTAAGGTACTAATGTACCTTGCTCATGCTAAGGACTATTGCACTTGTCTGAATGCTGTGGAAATACTGCTGGAGTTGTGGGGAGCCAAGGTGGAAGCCACAATTTACTCCAGATTGCAACAGGAACTGCAAAAGAAAGTAGGAATTCATCTGGAAGCTGCCTGTGGTGTCAAGAACTTGGTGAACTTGAATAGCGGAAGCCTTTTACAGGATGTTTTACTGGTACAAAATCCCCTAGGATTATATATTTCTAATTAGGACTTTTCACTGTTTCATCTGTTATCCAACTTCAAATACAGAGGTATTTCTTGCAGAAGGCTCGATGCCTGTGCCAGCTTTCAGGGCTTGGTTCATTGGCACGTAGATGGTAAAAGCAAGGTGTTTAAATTTTAGTCATAGCTTTCACTCTTAACTCATGTAGACAATGAATTTTCAGGTTCTGTAGTACAGGTTTTGCACCAGACTCTTGTAAGAAACGTTAATTCAGCCATCTCTCCTAATTAGTCTCTTGGGCTTGTGTTCTTTAGAAGGTCAGATCAGGTAGCTACAACAGGGTTTTTTGACTGCAAAATATGGGGATATATGAGGTCATGAACATCAGGAAGTGAAAATGGGCCTTTTAGAGTCCCAAGCAATATGCAGCAGCTGAGAGCCCCACACTTGCTATTAGCCCTAGCTGGTGTTTATATGCACGGTTTATCAAGTGCTGGCTAATGTATCTTGTCTTGGACCAAATTGCAGAGGGCAGGCTTTACGTCTGCTCCAGGGAGCCTGGTGTCTCAAATTCCCTCCTGAGGGAAGCTTTGGCAAAGCCAGGCATGAGACAGCATGTCTGCAGGGCTGGAGGAGCAGAGACCAGGGCACCCAGACTCTGTGCAAAGTTGGACCAGGAAGCGGACCAGCAACTGGATCAGCAGTTGGACCAGTGCTGGGGTCCCTGGTGCTCCCTCTCCCGTGGCAGTTCCCACTGGGGCCCTTGCCCTTTATTGTGGCACTGCTTCTTTAAACTGATATAAAATACTGCCTAGTTCGCATCTTCCCTACTCAGCTATTAAAATATCCAGCAAATCCCCAGCTTCTTCAGAGCTTCTTTCCTCCTTTTTATGGTTATGGTTTAGATGTGACATTTCTCTTGGTTTTGTGAGACTGCTAGATATTTTGCTCTATTTTAAAGCTGTCAGTGGTCTGCGTTTAGATTTCTGTGCAGATTATATGAGACAAGTGAGGTTGCATGGTTTATAGTTTCTTTCTTTTCTAGCACTGCCCCGCATTGTGAATCCCGTAAACCAACACATTGACATTTTGCCTCTAAAAATGATTCTATGAAATGCAGTTTCTTATATTACTTTATCATTACTAATATTCATTGATTTCTACTAAAAATTATTCACATAAACTAAAACACTGCATGAAAAGACACAAATATCTACAGCAGAAATGAAGTATGGTATTTCTTTTTATCATTACTGTATTTCTTTGAATCTGATTCCCAGTTACACTGAGACCACCTTAAGCTGTTTCAGAGAATAATATATCTATAAATACATGTATATATATAAACACTCAGAAGTATATTAGATATGATTTACTCCTACTTTAAGGACTATTTTCCCTGTCATTGTAGTACAAAGTGGTCTTGGTTTCAGTGAGAATCTTCCCCTACTCTTGCAGATACTCAGGATGGGAAGGGCAAACACTGATTTATTTGCCAGAGATTTTAAATCTGTACATCAAAATACAAAACACTTGTCATTGGCCTATCCTAATAATTCTACATAACCAAAGGGAGAACCCAGGAGGGCTTCAATACAGCACTATAATAAGCAATTGCAGCAACATTTATCACTTCTGATGGCAAAGATTAAAAAAAAAAAAACAACCCGCACCATTTATTCCAAAGAGGTAAGTATGACACCTTAACAATTCCATCTTTTCCTTATTGCAGACATTTCCATTTCAAGCTCTGACAACATTAAAGAAGAAATTTATTGGAGTTCATCACACAGTCTGAATCCTGTGGAGCCAAGGTATTAATAAATATGTAGAAGTGACAGTGTCAACAGTGATTTAAATCATTTAGTCACTATGATAAACGTTGTGTTGCCCTAAAATTTAAGGGATGGACTGAGAACATAAGTCACTCATAATAAAAAACAAAGTCAGTGGCAAATGGCTTGCATTTGCAAAACCCATCATGACCCAAAATAAAAGACTGAAGGAGAGGAGCTAACAAGGAAGTCATAATATCCATGAGATAAATGCTCATGATATCTCATGAGTCCATGAGATAAAGACAGATGTCCTCTGTGAATGCAGTGCCTACTTTTCTACCCAAAGAAGTCAGCACTACATATATCAGCAAAGAGTGAAAGTAGAACAGGATAAAGTACAGACAGGATGTTTGGTGTTTGCCAGACAGCAACTGTTCCAATCATCATTTCGGTTGATAAAGGTTTGATGTGGGTCAACTCTTGATCAATCTGTTAGATGTAGCCTGGGATAAATTAGAAAACAAGATGGAGAGATGGAGAAAAAAAATCAATTTCCATCCTAAACTTCTGTATTATACATACAGGTAGGAAGGTATTCAAGAGAATGAGGAAAGAGAGAGGACATCACTCAACGATGCCTGAAAGAGAATAAAAGAATTGATTTGAGAGTAATAAGGGAAACAAACAATGAGGCAACAAAAATGTTAAAAAGAAATATTGTGATCTCAGGAACCTTGGAGACAGATCTGAATTCAGAAGTCACCTCTAGAGGCTTAAAGAGAAGAGACATTGGGAGAATAAAGCAGCTAGGTCTCCACCTAACTGTGTAAGGTACCAATCAGGTCCTTCTGCAGGACATCATATTAGGAGCTGCGAAAGCAGGGGAACAGCACAGAGGTGAAATGTCTTCAGAAGCCTTGCAGACATAATGGACATACTATGCTATGATCAGGCTGTCCACTCTCTCTTCTTCTCTTGCACCCAGTACACCAAATTTCCTTCCCTCCTTACTTGCTAAGCTTTTCACTCAACACCATCTGTCATCAAATCACGGGACTCCTCAGGACACATCTCACCTAATCAAAACACTCTTTATCAAACCCGTCCTGCATTGAAAGTCTTCACAAATATTATTTTTGATTCTAACTTGTAGTTTTTTACAAAATGTTGATTTTCATATATTCCTGAATTGGTAATTTCTGTCCACCTTTCAAAGATGATCAAAAAAATATTCATTCACTGAACAAGCTGTAGGAAAGTTTGTTACCAAGGCATTTGTCAGAAAACTTCTCATCCTCTTACAAGATCCTTCTAAGCTCTCCAGGGCCAAAATGTCTTAAGTATTCCCTCCCTTTCATCAAATTAGGAATTAAACTCACTTTACCTTGGAAAGGTAATTTTCCATCAATTTTGTGTGCAGCCCAAAGTGTGATAGAAAATGTCCTTCAGCAATTTTTATAGTTTGGCCAGTAAGCTGTGGTCCTGGAAAAAAAGAAAAAAGAAAAAAATTACAGGTGATAAGGGTGACATAAAAAGCATTTAGAAATGTACTTATAACATGGAGCTGGATGTTGCAAGGCTGAAAATTATTAGTTATTTCCACCCAACTTTTTAGATTCAAAAAGAGCACTTAAAGGCAATTGAAAGATGCTGGTTGAATTTGGCATAGAGTCAGCATGGACAGAAGCAATGTAAGAACAACAAATGGCTGTAGGAAAGTTATTCTGAGTGCATTTTCATTATGCCTGAGTAGATATATGAGTGCTTGTGTAAATCTGCAGTCCACGTTCATTGTCAAAAGCATGTTTCTGCATAGTCTGGCTGCTGTGGTCTCAGCCCTCCTTGAAGGCATGACTGAGTCTGCGGCACAGAACAGGGGCTGAGAAGCTGCTTAGATGGTCATACATCAGTCCTGGTGGCTCAACATTGCAACTTTCTTCATCTTCCCCCACATAAATAAAAACAAAATCAATTTCTAGATTCTACCAAATTGGTATATTTGAGTATGGACAAACATACTAGCAGTGGTTCAGCTCAGGAGCACTGCCCTGGGAACTACACAGAAGAGCCCTTTTGGCTTTGTCTGGCCATAAACAGGAAATACGTCCTCAGCTTTAAGGGTGTCGTCTTGTAAAGACTTACCCTATAGGAACAGATTTAGCAGAGAATAATTCCTTTAAGTGGACCTGTTGGCTGCAATGAGCAAAATAAATACCATGTAGGGTTTTTTTTTTTTTTTAATAAAAAGCATGGCTTTTGCCAAATTATTTTAATTATTAAGGAATTATTTTAATAATTAAAGAATTACTTGCTGCCTTGAGCAAAATTTGGTGGAAGATGATATAAGAGAGTTTGTTTTTTAAACAGTGAATTGCTCCATTTAAACGTCTCTCAGATGAAATGTTATGATTTTTGCCTTTCAAAATACTGGTTCAAATATCTAATGGAAGGTTTGCAAGGCACAAAATGAAAATTCAGTTGTCAGCAAAAACTCCATGACAGCAGTGAATGACAAAAATGGGCTAAACTCTTGAGCTTTTGTGTGCGAATTTGTGCCCTTCACTGGTACCTGAGAAGAGCAATCAGAATAATCATGAAGTGAAGTGACTGAGTTCCCAATGATTGACTTCACCCATCAGCAGGTGTCAGACTAGCAGGGGGGTGGCAGGGTCCCGCTGTTACCTGTAGATGCCCAGTCATTTACCAGTCCCACAGAAGGGAAGCTCTTTGCTCTCTGGCCTGGGTAGTGGTGGGGTGTGCACGTGCCTGTGAGACCTTTTGCTTTGCTTTTGGGCCTCTTTCTTGACAATGTTGCACTATTTCTTTGGGTTAATTTTTGTTTGCCACCTGATTAAATGGATTCAAGCTTTTTGCACAACCCTCTCTTTTTCTCCCTTGTGATTTCTGAAGGTATTTGGGCAACCACCACTGAAGTTGTGTGTTGAAAGAAGCATCCAGGCCTGCTGAGGCACCAAGGGTTTCAGTGGGAATTGGCTGCTTATGGGCTCCTAAAGGGTTTCTCTGTGCTGCGTACCTCTGTTTTGGTTCCAGTGTTTAAAAATCTGACTCATGCAGCTTTATTTGTCAGGGCAGATGGAGAAGGACAGGAAAGAGATTAGTTTTAGAGCTGACTTATCCTGAGGTGATAGCTCTTCGAAATGTCAGCACTATTGATGATGGGCCTGCTTCACCCACGCAATTAAACACATCTACTGAAATGTCACTGCTGCCGCCCAATGATCTGATGAACAGCTCTGGCTGGGGGATGCTCTGACACAGCACAGTCAAACTGTTGGGGTGCTGCGGTCTCTGTCAGACATCCCCTTGGTCCACAGGTGATGAAACACCACTGAAGGCAAGGGGGGTTAGTCAGCGTTACATAAAATGGTTAGTCTCTGTGTGTAATTGTCCCAGCTTCACTAATATGGAGTGGATTCATGTGACGCCTTACCACAACTCCCAGTGTCTGACCCATTCCACTGCCTGAAACTTGTGCTCTTAGTCTTGATTGAACAATGCCCGTGAACTCCTTTAAAGAAATGACTGACGAAGTAGGCTGTCCCTTTGTTTCAATTTGGACTTTATTTATCTACTGATGGTATAGAAACCTGCTCACTGACACTTAGCAATCTCTTGTTCCTCAAGGCCTATGTTAGGGTTTCTTCCTGAACCTGAGCTATACCTTGAGCTATACCTTGCCTTACTCTTCTGCCACAGGAAGGCTAACAAACTGGCCCAAGGAGAACTCCCTACTCAATATCAGAAAGTACACAAAGCTCAATATTCACTTTGGGAAAATAGGTCATGAATCTCTCCTCCAGTCACACTGTGCATCTATTATTAAAAAAAAAAAAAAAAAAAAAAAAAAAAGAAAAAAAAAAGAAAGAAAGAAAAAGAGCTCTTAGGTTAGCCTGGCAAGAAATGTTCCAGGAAATGAAAATCTTATAACTACTGCTGCTTGTCAAAGACCTCATGAGCAAGAAATGGAAGAAAGTCACCAAAGGAAACTTAAGATGAGTTGTGGGACCCACTGCTCATTTTCTTTTTCCTTTGCTCTTCAAGGGAATTGCTTTCACCAAGCAGTGCAAAATATCAGAGTGCTGCAGACAGCTTTCTTCTGGAATTTGTGACAGACTGTTGTAGAGCAGTGTTAGATTCCACTATTATGTGCAAGATCTGTTTTTGGAGATAGTTTGTAACATTGTGGGCCTATATTGCAAAGAAGGAATGAGCCATTTCAGCTGTCAGTCTCACTAATTATTACACTTTCTAGTATTACTGTTATTTGTTGAGGCTAGTCCATTTTTCCTTACGCTTTTATTTTTCAAAAATGCAATCCCCTGCCCAGACCCACAAAACCCAGGATGAAATATGTGCAGATTTTTCTTCCCCCAGAAGAAATATACTATTTGAGTTTTGATCTCCTGTAGTTCTGGGGTGAAATATTCTAACTTACATATCAGAAAACCCAGAGGTGTAAGAAGCGTTCCTCCCTATTTCTGCTGTTGGACAGCAATAGCTCTCAGAGGCTTCCTAGCCCAGATGAATGACCTATTGTGCTAGACATCATCAAACATATAGTAGGAGACTGTGTCTACCATAAAGAGATTATTTTCTAGACAGAGAAGCTGCATAAAGGGCAGCCAAAGGAAAGTGTTGGTAGCTATATTGCATAAATAAGGAAATGAGACACGAATGTTAAAGCCTAAAACTCCTCAGATGTATTGAAACCAGTGGGAATTTGGTGGGTTATTGCTTGAGTAAAGCAAAACAACCTATGTCACAGAGGAATTCTTTGGCAAAGAACTGAACATAGATATTGCAGAACCTGAGCCACCTGAGCTAGCCATCAAGTGCCTAGCTTTCTTTTTGATGAAGAAAAAAGTAAGAGGGAGTGAAAAATTCTGTCCATGGGATAAATGGCTGACACACATAAGCAAGCAATTAGAAGGATAAAATGTAAGATTTTTAATCTGGAAAGTTACTCTAAAAATGAGTTTTTCTGCCAATATTTGGGGAGGCACCTCACTAATTAGGCAGAAAATGATTTCCTTTTTTTCTGGGAGTCTTTTTAACCTGAAGTGGACCTTACAAAATCATCAGTGGCACTGAAGAGCACTATGGAAGAGCACTGGTAGGATTTCACAGAATCATAGAACATCCTGAGTTGGAAGGGACCCACAAGGATCATGGAGTCCAACTCCTGGGTCCCCAAAGGACCATCCAAAAAACCACACCCTGTGTGTCTGAGAGTGTTGTCCACTTATCTTCTTGAAATCCAGCAGGCTCAGTGCTGTGACCACTGCCCTGGGGAGCCTGTCCCAGTGCCCGACCACCTCTGGGTGCAGAACCTTTCCCTAACCCCCAGCCTGACCCTCCCCTGTCCCAGCCCCATGCCGTTCCTCGGGTCCTGTCGCTGTCCCCAGAGAGCAGAGCTCAGCGCCTGCCCCTCCGCTCCACTCGAGGGAGCTGCAGGCTGCCATGAGGTCTCCCCTCAGCCTGCTCTTCTCCAGGATGATCAAACCAAGGGACCTCACCTGCTCCTCAGGCATCTTCCCCTCTAGGCCTTTCACTATCTCTGTAGACCTCCTTTGGATGCTCTGTAATAGTTTTATGTCCTTATTTTATTGTGGCGCCCAAAACTGCACACAGTACTTAAGGTGAGGCCACACCAGCACCAAGCAGAGCAGGACAATCACTTGCACTGAGGAGAGCACTGAAGAGAACTGTCCCCAGAAGGGAGCTCTGGGGAATCCTGCTAGTGTCTGGCCACCAGCCTGATGTACCCCCAGTTACTATAACCCTTGCAACCTGACGCATTGGCCAGTTGATCACCCAACTTCTTATGTATTTGTTTAGCTGTATGATAAGTATTTCGTCCAGAAGGATACTGTGAGAAACAGTCCCAAAAGATCACATTTACTGGCTTCCCCTAGTCAAGTAGAGGGGTAATCTTGTTGTAAAAGGAAATAAAGTTAGTTAGCAGGACTTTCACTTGTGAAACTGTTGGCTATGACCAATGACTGCATTGTCTTTCAAGTGTTTTCCAGTAACTCAAAATAAGCTTCTCTATAATTTCATGAAGCACTAAAGTGAGACTGAAAGGCCTGTAATTACGGGGGTCTTCTTTCTTACCATTTTTAAAAACTGGGACAACATTTATCAGCTTCCAGTTGACTGGTACCTCTCCAGATTCTCAAGGCCATTGAAGAATAATTCAGAGAGGTCTTGCAGTAACATCAGCCATCTATTTCAGTACCCTGGGATGAATCCCATTTGGCTCCATAGATACTATATGCATCCAGCTGTGGCAGCAAATCCTGAACAAGTTCAGATGTGAGTTGATCATTTCTCCAGTCACAATCCTTCAACTCGGGGCTTCAGGAGTCTCAGGGCCCATCATCAGTGTTAAAGACAGAGGTGAAGAAGGCATTGAACATCTCCACTTTGTCTACCTCCCTGTTTGTGAGGTGATCAACCTCCTCAAGGAAGACAGAAGTCTGTCCCCTGATGCCTCAGCATGCCTGGCCCTGATTTTCCTCCACTTCTGCTGGACTCCCTTTGCCATGGGCGAGTGTGAGCACAAACACAACTCTGCAGAGACATGATAGTGCCACTGACTAGGGAAGGCAATAGAAAGTGAGCACCACCAACATCTTGTTGGTGTACAAGGTCTTGTTGGTGTAGTACAAGATCTTGCCTTGTACTACATTTATAGGCCTAAACTGAAACCAAACAAACAAAAAGCAAGCATCCCCCCCAAACAAACAAACAAACAAACAAAAGCAACACAGCAAAAGTTTTTATTCCACTTAAATTCCTGAAAGGTTTTCTTAGAGTTTCAGGAGCACAATAATATCTATGTCATCTATACTCATCTTACCATGTGATACATTTATTTGCTCCTTTCCCATTCACTTGGCATTATGTAAGCTATTTAAGCTTTTTATTTGGGTAATAGGTTCTCAGGATATTATATAACATGGAGCTTATTTGGACACCTTTTTTCTGCTCATATTTATATCACTTTAATTTCAAGTAGCAAGTGACTATCACCCCTGTGACAACTGCAGTGATATTTATATAGAAAAATAAGAAATGTAAGGGTTTAGACAAAAAAGAATCTTTAATATTTAGCTTTCTGAAAACTACTCCAGCAATAGAATAAAAGGAGTCAAAATCCCAGGACCAGACAGTTTCCCTAGACCACCTGTATGTGCTAACATAGCCTTCAGAAAGATAAATAGCAAAGATTTGCAAGGTGGGTAACTGCTAAGCTTAAGGAAGAATACAATATGTGCGGTTTTCTGAGTCCCTGCAGTGCATAGACATTTAGATAAAGGAGAATGTATTTAGGGTAATTATTTCTCAAGAGGTGTAAGAAATAGAGTTTTAGAAACCTAATAGGAAGAGTGACTTGTAAGAGAAAGAAGGCAAGGGATCTTGTGACAAGACAGCTGAAGGCATGAGGACTGGAAACTGTGCGACCTTAGCCCCTATCTTCTGGGCTTCAAAAGCTGCATTGCTCCTTCCAAAACCCAAATTACAGAGGAGAGAGAGCTCGCTGTAGTGACCTAAGTTTGAAACTACAAGCACATCTGGACACTGAAGAAAATACTGATGTATTGACTGCCCTTTGACTTCCTCTGAAAGAAAACAGGAAACATCCATTCTTTCCAGTCAGAAGGCAACTCCTTGAGTGATTTTCTGTGACACCAGAGATCAGAAATCACTATTGGACTCCTTTGCTTTCAGTGTTTTATTTCTGCATTTCAGGGGAGTTCAGCTAGCAATTTCTTTATCCATGCCTTTATTTTACTTGTAGCTGGTGTTTTCTGTTGCCTGAAGTAGAGATCTTACCCATCAATTCATCTCTTTGTTATTATTTGTGAACATAAGAAAGAATAATTGATGGCATTGGTGGATAATCCTACATTTAACAATTTCCTGAGGGTTTAAAGCTTTTCTCTCTATTGCTTTAGAGATTAAAAAAAAAAAGTCCCATAGGCTCAGGTCATAATTGAAAACACACTACTTTCAATATAGATTAAAGAACACACAGGAATGAATGCCTTTAATTCATGTAAACCCGGCCCTGCAATGCCTTTTTTCACTGATACTGTCCGTTAGCCACCAATTTGAAAACAGCAGAGAAATGATTTGATTTCATAATCAAATAGCTGAGCAGAAACCATTTCCTCCAGCACAGCTTCTACATTTATATTTAAATGAACTGCCTGTGGCTGGGAAGTTCTGCCTCATTTAGAGACAGGAGTTAAAAAGACCTACTGTGCAACACAGGGCAACGTAGAATTAAGAGATATGGGTGAATTTCAAGTGTCTCAGAGCAGGAAGAAAGCATACCACTTGTTCACTTGTGCTGAGACTGAATCCAGAGACAGGTCAGCCCACGGTAAGCCTGGTCTCATGTGTGGATCCTGGCCACTGCAGACTGCCCACAGTAGGACCAAGTCTGAAGGGCCTCCAGGAAGTGACCCTGCTTTGGTGTAACCTGATGTGGTTTTGCTGCTGGAGTGATACCCGTTTACACTGTCTCTGGATGACACTGGCAAATAGTGTCACTGTTTGCCACTGGCCCGTGAGAAACTTTGGAGAATGATGGGAAGCAACTGAGAGCTCATCCAGCAGTTAAAGAAGTAATGAATAGCATTGCAAGGTACTGGAGACCTGTTTCTTCTTTTTCCTTGGCAGAGCTACAGCTAGGAAAGAGCTATAGGTTAAACATCAATTTAGTAACACTCTATTGCACTTGGTCCTCACCCCAAAACTTTATTCTTTATTAACTTCTTCACAAAAAGGAGCTAATTAATCACACTTCTCTTCTTCACAGTCAGGGAAATTCAGGTATTGGAGTAATTGCTCAGGGCCTGTCAGGATTCCAGCATGATGGAAATGAGATGAGCTAGCAGTAACTGGTGATCCTATCCACCTGAGAACAGAAATGACCGACTCCTGGGGGGATCTGCTGCCTAGCTTCATTCCCCTCTCTCTCTCTTTTTCTCTTTTTTTTTTTTTTTTTTTTTTTTTTTTTCCTGTGGGGATGCTAGTAATCTCACTACATGACAAGTCACTGTAACTTCACAGGAGTGAGAATGACAATATATAACTAAAGCATAAAAAAGGAGGAAAAGTTCAATGTGTGGCAGAACCCTTCTGAGACGAGTCTTTCAATAACTCTCTCTTTCCCTTTGCACGTACTCTATCTTCAGGTATTAAAACAAGGAAGTTGCCACTCATATCTTGTATTTGCTCCTTGATTCAGGTCTCTGGTTCCCCACTCAAATTTCCCAGTCAAGTGTTAGTAAAAGTACCTAGCACTGAGGGCTCCTGCTGCAGACAGTGTTATTCTCCATCCACAGACTGCAGGCTCACGCTGAGCTCTGCAGGGGAATAGGCTGCAGAGGCACTGAGAGGAACAGCAAAAGAAAATGCCAAGCAAAATTTACTTGAGTGGGGAAAATACTGTCTTCCTGGCTGCTTCTAAGAGTTTTCTTGCTGTATTTTGTTGCTAAAAAAAGAAGATAGCTGTAGAAATGTAGAAGTTTGCAGGGAACTGTAACAAGATGTAGACAAAAACTGAGTGGTCACCAAGGTTTCTGCTACAAGTTTAAAGATGAGTGAGGCAAAGGAATACAGTCCTCTGAAGGAAAGCCTCTCTTGCTGTTAATGACTATGCTTTATAACGGAAAGAAAAGTTACTGCCCTGTGCAGCTGGCTGTCACAGAAGCAAAGGCTAGTGGCATCTAAGGGGGAGAGAAGGCAGGAGCGACAGAGTTTGTTGAGCGGGTGCGTAATGGCCAGTGCATTTGTCAGCCCTCCAGGAGATCTTCTTACTGGTGTTTCATACTTCTAAAAAATGTCTGCTATTAGTTTTGGAAAAGGGGATCTGGAGGTACTGTTCTCTCTTTTCCTTTGTACTGTTCTCTCTTTTCCTTTATGTTCCTTTTGTCCAAAGCCTTCTTTAAAAATTAAAAACATAAATAAATAAATATATATATATATATATAAGAAAAAGAAAGAACAGGAAAAGAAGAAAAAAAATAATAATAATTTGACCAAAAATACACTCTTCACATATTCACTGTATTCTGAAAGATGCAATTCAGAATTCATAAAATACTGAGTTACTTCCTCTCCAGTTATTCTCCTCACTTTTTTTTTTTCTGAATTTCTATCAATTTTTGCCCATCATCAGTGACTACTATTGGCACCGTCACTTGAATTACCAATCTCCAGGTAGCTCAGGGCAACTTACATCTCTTTTTACACATCCTGATGTGATAAAACTTCAAAGAAATGCAATTACAGCAGTTATGAACAGTTGAGCTGTAAAAGATCAGAGATAAATTTTCATTTTCCTCCATCAAAATGTCACTAAACTTTGTCATTCTCTGTGTAACACTCACCCTATGCAGGGTGTAAGCTGAGGGCCTGGACTCTGAAAGAGTTTTTACCCTAGTCAGTAGGAGTAGGCATTATTAGGAGTAGGGGATATTTTTTCTAATGCTAGCTGGCAAATTTATTTTGGTGGAAGTTAACAACAGGAGCAATTGTTAAACAAAATGAATAAACAGCAAGGCCTTGACTCTTGGAAACGTGTTTCAAACTTCAAACAAATCATTAGTCAAAGTATTTGCAGAAAATTTCTTTCATGTCCTAGTGCATCTCTCCCCTTACTAATAGTTTGTAAACCCTTGGGAGCAAGCCTGAACAAGATTTCACTAGAAATCAGGCATGTTATTATAACTATTCTTCTTCAAAATGAGCAACTGAAAAGGCAAAAGAAAGTATTTTCTGCAGACAGGGTATGTTGAAGAAAGCAGCGTGTATCCTCAGCTTCGTTCTTGCCTTAGCCTTCCCTTGTCATGTCATAAATTTCTTCTACAAGAGAGACAAGGTGCAGAGAAGAAGGAGAGGAGGAGGAGGAGAAGGAAGAGGAAAACCGTAACAGATATTTAAGAACCCTCTGGCAAAAGGGAGACAGGTCCAAGCTAGAAGTGTCCCAGATGTATATCTGGAGTTGTGCTGAGGGTCAGAAGCAGAGTCACTAAAGGGCATGAGATACCTTGAGCACCTCGAACACTTCTGGGATGGTGCAGTCCCACTGACTATTTGCCTCCTACTTTTTTTCTTTTTTTAATTAGTTTATTTTTTTACAGTCAGATGGTTTTAGTCTCCTACTCAACAGGACTTCATCTATCCTATAGTCTCCACAAGTTTCCTTGCCTTTCAGGGTGTCATCGCGTTCCCTCCCCCGCTGATAATAATACTTAAGGACTTTGTTTAAAATCAAGTCTATTCTACCGTAAGATCTCAAAGGCAGTAGTTTCTTCAAATTTATGTGGACTAAAAGACATGTCCCATAATAAAAAAAGTGCCCAAGACATATATATTTCAGTACATACTGAAGGAAAGATTAATGCCCTCACCATTTATTAGTCATCAGGGATTCAATTACTGGGAGAGAGACTGGAAATGGGACATCACTACTTCCAATCTAAGTAGCTGCTACTTAGTGCTGAAGATGCACTGTGCTTTGAAGTGGGCAAAGCATATTTCTGTGGAAAGTTGCTTAAGTCTGGGATGTTAAAGCCAGCAATGTGTTTTTCAGGTGGCACGTGGTGGCACAGTGTAATAGACTATGCTATTTGCTACATCATTGCTCGTGAAATATTGTTAGCGGGGTGCAGATCATTCATCCATTAACACCCCATGAAGTCACCTTGAATCCCATGTTTCCAGAACAGTGGGAAAGACCTCTATTTCACAGCTGAAAAATAAGCCATTTAGATGCTTTTAAAGTGCCTGGTAGAGAATCTAGTTATTTTAACAACGCTCTCTTAGCTACTGCAATTTTTCAGCTTTGAGATCTCATCTGAAAGAGATGCAAATATCACTTCAGATGATCTGAGCAAGTGATATGCCAGAAATTAATATGACCCTTTGTCTCTTTGATGGTAGTTCTGTAAGGAGATGTTTTTAAAGTAGGTACTATACATACATTATTATATATATTATAGCATATTCTCTACTTAATGGCACTGGGGTGTGGAAGAAAATGTTTAATTCTCATGATTTGTTGCAGCTACATCACAAACGTGAGATCAAAAGAAGCAAATCTTTGATATTAAACAGTTGCTAAAGTAATCCATTCAGAGGATTTTCCTACCCATCTAGTCTGGAAGCTGACGGCGGGGGGGAGGACCGACAGTTTTGAACTCTGATACCTGCTGTGAGAGATCACAAAATAATGATGGTCCATTAGTCTAGGTTTGAATGAAATACTCCTCCCTCCTGCCCTGCTTTTCTCCACCCAGAGAAACTGCATGACGCTGTTAACATGTACGCACTTATCCGGAATTTCAACTTGTTCATTCCAGTGGTGGGCAAAGTGAAATGAGGGTTGTTCACACTTCTCTTTGAGCTACTGAGTATGTCTGCTTTTCCTTGGATGCAGCAAAACTGTGCTGGTTCAGAGAGAGGTTTCCTTTGCAATTAAATGCTTCATTTTCAGACTACAAAAAAATTAAAGTTGTCAAAAACTGATGGCCCTCTAGAGGTGAGTGCACTAGCGCTGAGTTGACAGTGATGTCTAATTTCAAGGAGAGAGAAGTAACCATGCAATAATTTTACTGCTGTAATGTTTCACGAAGAACTAGATGCAGGGTCAGATAAAAAGAGCCAAATACTGAGCAACAAAATGAAAAAGGAAGGGGTTTCTTTGAGCAGAACTACAGGAAACCTTGGAAACCTTCCTTTCCCACCAAAAAGTTCGCAGCTTTTGAAGTCCAAACAATGTCAAGAATGAAATCTGAACTTTGACATCAGCTATGAGACACAATATGCAAAAGAAAGAATGTCCATTAGTCCAGATTTTTATGTAATTTCTATCTGCCTTTCATCTCTGGATTTTTTTATTTTTTTTTGCAAATAGCAAAGGCCCTTTTTTCTCGATGGTAAATTCCACGTAAAACTCTTGGGACAACTGGTATTAGCCATGCGGCTAATGTTTCTCTGCTCTGATGCCATCCATACATCTGCAGGAGACTCTGGGGGCTAGGACCAGCCTCAAACATTTCAGAAAGGATTTTGTAAGGAGTAAGAGATGAGACAGAAAAGTCAGGGCTTTGCAGTTGGAGAGGGACCCAATGAAACTAAGAGTTATCAGAAGTCTAGTAAACATGAACCAGCAGGAAAAAATAAATAAAAACAACAACAACAACAAAGCCACAACAATGTAAGAGATCACAACAGTGGGAAGATGTCACAATAAGTCATCAAATATTCCACAAGCTACTGCCATAGGGACTATAAGAAGAAACAATGGGGTTAAACTACAGGGAGTGAGGTTGATAAGAGAGAGAGAGACTGAATGTTAAGGATAGACACTTGAATGAATTGCACGGGAAGACTGAGGGATCTGCATAGAAGATGTTTTTGGTGGACAGGTGATGCAGACATTGGTTGGAAATCTGGCCCGGTGAGGGGCTGTGGAACAGACCAGATGCCTCTGCAAGGTAAAACACTATAGGAAAGCAGATCTAAAGATATTTGTTATTCACATCCACTCCTCTGTCAGCATGCTCCTTTGTTTGCACATATTACCTGATGATCTGATAAGTAATAGTGCTGAAATAAATAAGATTATTATTATCAATTCATGTGGAGTCCTAATTACCATGACCAAGTTAGACACGCAGACCTGAACAAGCACAGGGCAGAATCTCAATCTGCCTTTGCAGGAGGAGCCGTGCCAGGGGGATTTTGCAGCGGTAGGGCTGTTGTTGGCTGGCTAGTTTACCCGGAGTGAGTATGAGATGTGGTGCTTCCCTCTTCCATGGCTTCAGGATGGTATTCTTGGTAACATACTTAATAAGCTATTCATTTGCTTTACTTATTCTTGGTGTGAGGTTCTATTTCTCTAAATATTCCAATTAAAATGAGTCACAAGTTCCTGAATTTAAGTCTTGCTATTGTACTGGCTGCCAATTTATGTCATTATTTAGTTATACAAGGAAAATAAATAATCTGTGGTGTGTGTACTCTGATCCTACGGCACTGAAGCGTTTTTGTCACTGCCTTCAACAGGAGCATGATTAAAATTCTTGTAAAGTGTTTAGTTAAAGCCTGAAATACCTGTGGAAGCCTGTGATAATTAGTTCAATTAAAACTGTATTCTGAAAAACCAAGTGCGGTAATGACAGTCTGGCATTCGGTGATTTTGTGTAGTAACTCCAAACTTTGCCTAATTTGCATGCTAAAAGCAGAGGCTACAGGTCCCCTTCCTTGGAGATAATTGTCATGAATATAAGCTAATGAGCAATCACAGACACTAGCAGGCTCTGCGGCCTCCCTAAATAGCCTGATTTATGGGATGGGTCTGGTAGAGCTGGGGGAGCTGCGCCATCCCCTCATCAGCTTTCTCACCCAAGCGCTGCTGCCCTCCCAGCAGCCCCAAGCAAAGAGCTGAGCTGCACACCAAGCAGCTCCGGCACCGCCACGGCTCGCAGACAGCAACAGCGCCAAAACCCCGCTGGCTGGGCTGCGCTGATGCCCAGCTCAGCATCTGTCCCTCAGAAGGCCTGAAGCAACTTGCTCAGCTTGAGAAGTGGGACTGGCTTAGGGCTCGAAGCCTTATCCCGCCGCGTTTGCCAGGCACTTCGGGCTCTGTAAGCACTTAGGCACTATCACTGAAGTGGGAATTTTTGATGGGTGCCTGATCATGGAGACTTTTAGCAGGGGAGTAGAGATTTATCATCTTTGCCACACTCTGCTCTCTGAAAGGAGTGGGCTGAACAGAGCCCGAGCGCAGATTTTCAGCTTCCAGAGACAGGGATTAACAGCAGCAAGACTTTGCCTTAAAGGATGGCTTGTTGCAAGCCAACCCCCGAAAAAAAGGATTTTTCCAGTAATAAAGCAACTGTCAATAGAAGCTGTTATTCTCTCATTCGTTCCAATGGGGGTGGTACATTTTTCTCCTTTTACTGTGCTTTAACTTTAACTGTAGTTTCTCTTTATTATTGATTTCAGTGGATGGGTGACTAGCTTCAGAAATATTCAGTCTGTTTTTGTGGTAGCTTTTGTCCCCTACAAAGAATTTTCAAGTTTGATGTGGAGACTCTGCAAAACTAAACATCTTGTGTTTGAATCAGGGAAATTCAGTTGAGTCTGCCAAGTTTTGCTATGCAAAATTGGATTATTTTGTACCTTACATGCAGTCAAAATTCACAGTTGGGAACACACAAAAGCATGCAATAAAAAGAGCTGTGGGTCTTCTGTGTACTAAAATGAAATGATAGTTTGGATTTTCTACTCTAACATCTGAACGCTTAGTGATTAATGCACGTAGTGTTCTGTTTTATTCTCTCGATTCATTTGCAAGGCACATCATTTAGTTTTTATTTATTTATTTATTTTCTTGGTTAGATTAGACTTATTACTTTAAAATATCCCGTGTTTCTAGTTCGTATTTCAGTCACTTTTCTTGTGGATCCTATAAACTATATATCGTACTTCTCAGAGATCTCTGCAAAATGCTGATGCCCTTAGCATTTTGAGAGGTTTGATCATTCACTTCCTTCTTACTTAGTCTATCTCGTGTCCAGCTTGTTGCCAAAGCATAAGGAAAGCTCAGGTTTAGAGATGTACAACCTCAGAAAGAATGAGTCTTAACAATCAATTGAAAACATACACCTTTGGTCATTTTCAATGTAGACAAATTAGAATAATTTAGCATGCTGGGACTGGAAAAATAAAATTCCCAAATGTGACCAAAAGTGTCTGAGAACAAACGGAACAGTTGTTGGGATGGGAGAAAAGCAGGAAGCAGCCAGTTACGAGGACTTCTCAGGTAATGTGTTACCGTGCAGATGAATTTGATGCTGAGAGGAAAAAGAAAAAGAAGGCACCAAGGAAATAGAAAGGTAGAACACATGCAAGAAGGCTAGGTGTAAAGAAAAACATTGACTTGTAAGTACAGATAAACTGTAATAAATCCAAAGGGGGGCAACTTGAAGGGAGGATGTTCTATCATTATCTTTTGATTTTCTTTCTGTAATGTCTCATCTGCTGCAAGTTCTTCAGCAGCACTAACAGTAGTATCAGTCCATTAATAACTCCTACAGCACTGAAACACCTTTTTGCTGCTGTCTGTAAACGATGGAGAAGCAGTTCGGTACCACATGTATATAAGTGGTTCTCTAATATCAAACCCTTGGGCTGGGGGAATGAAATGAACTTCCTTACCATGTTTGACACTCATTGTTTGTCATTTAGTTTTTGTATTTTTGTTCCTTCTGATCTTTTAAAAATGATGATATATTCTGAGTTCTGCAAGATCAAAGCAGAAACCGTGTTCTCTTTAAAATCTTCTGCATTTTTCAACACCATCACCTTAATGTTTTCAAAAGTCAAAGCAAAAATCAGAGTTCAGACTTCCCACGGTGCCTTTTCAAAATACTTATTGCCCTTGTTTCTGCAGGAAATCTCTAGCAACCTGCAGTTGGTTGTTGGCCACAACTAGTTACTTTCAGGGGCCCGCATATGTTATCTCTCTTCTGCCTGAGTACCCGCTTCCTCTTCGCTGGCTGTTTTCTGAGCGCCCACATAATAATTCAAAGCACACACAGGGCAAAGCCATGGAGCTTTAATCTTAGTCCAGACTTAGTCCTGGATCCGTCACAACTGCCACTTGAGGTAATTTGACATTGAAAAAAGAGTTATCCTAGGCCCCACTGCTCGTAGCACGGCTGACGCTGAGCAGTAAATAATGAAGTGCACCATCTAATTGAATTAGGCATTAGTGCTCAAAGAGCACTTGTTGAGAATAAGCGTATGAAACCAGCAGTGAACGGTGGCAAACAACCCAGAACTGAGCTTCAAGCTGGATGACCTTGGTGTGTTAGCTGGACTCCTTAGGAAACGCTTGGTCTTCTTGTCGATCCTACTTGCTTTAGGAAGTGCTCAAACTTTTCTTAATTACTTCAGCTGACAGCTACTTAATATGTTTAATTACATAATCAACTAGACATATCCTGTTTGCCACTCACCGTGACTTAAAAAAATTTAATAAAGGCAGCATAATTCAATAACTGTTATATAATCTTTTATATTGTGACTGCAACAGTACTTTTGTAAGCTACTAATCACAATTATGCAAATGTTAATTAAGGTTATTACCGCTCAGTTTCTATTGACTGAGGAAAAAGTAATACACAGGCACAATCAGTTGTGTCACGTTGCCTCAAAAAACTGTGGGTCTCTACACTTACTGAAACAAGAAATCAAGGCTCTTATGGTGCATCATCGCCAAACAAGGCAAACATTTTCTGGAGAATTAGCCTTCCATCCCATTTCCCTTCCTTATATATCTCCTTATGTTTCACTTCCTAGTGAAGAGTAGGATCTTCCCAAGTAATATTAATGCAGGAAATGGGGTAGGGAGGATGAAAAAAGCAGAGGACGAGACAGTTTCCATCTCAGCTGAGAAATGTTAGCCAGGGTACCCTCAGTATTGCTTTAACAACCTCAGAACTTCAGGAGCCATCCAGGTGGCAATAAGCTGAATAGCACGTTACCCTTCCACATTTCTGAGGGTCCCTCTCAAGTCATTCCCTTGCACCAAACTGTTTCTCATTTTTGCTAGGTTTACTGCCCATTTTATGCTCCTAGGAAAGTGTAAAGAGGATGTGCATAGAAAGGAGTTATGTGTCCCAACGAGATCACAAAGAATAGGGAGTGAATAGTTCACAACATACCCTGCAATATCCATAGGTCAGAAAAGACAACAAAAATGCTGACGCTTTGCAAACATTAACATAGAAATATTTGTAAGAGTAGAAGAGAAAGAAGCTGGATTAATGCGAGTGGAAGGAAAAAGGTACAAAAATGTCACCTATTTCCTTGCCTCACCGCTGCTGCAGTGACACACACTGCCACCGCACTGGAGACCTGTGACTGATCAAGTTGCCTAGTAAGTGGATATAAAAGGTCTAAAAATTTCCACTGCGGGTTGGAGAGGATAAAATGAACTGTTAACGTCCTGAAAAGTGCACGCCCATGCTCATGCACAAGCACAAGTCATTTATCAGCGTTTCTGGCAGGGAAGCAGAAGCATCAAGCAAAGCTGCAATTAAGGGCAAAGTAAAACACCACAGCACAAGGCCCTCTTTGCATCCTTTGCTGTGTGCTCCTTGGCATCCCCAGCTCCTCTCGCCACTGCTGCAGAGGCTTTCTCCATGGACTGCCTCCTGCTTGTGCCTAGGCACCCTCCAGTCTGAGAACAGGCGCTGGCATCACATCTGTGGCAGAGAGCAGATGCTACACAGACTGAGCTCAGCATGGGCTATTTGAACTTCAGCATCCTGTTTGAGACCTTTAGGTGTGCTGTTGGGACAGGGACATCAAAAAACAGGCAGCGACTAAGGGAGGCTGAGCAGAGCAAGAGCCTGCTGTTGGTGGCAGTGGCGGCTGCCTGACCACGGGGAGTCAGGCTGAGCTGATGTGCCATGCCAAGAAGAGAGTTGTGTGCTGTGGTTGTCCCTCTCCTAACTGTACATCTGCCAGCTGAGTAAATACTCAACTTGGTAGCATCCTTCATCACTCAGACAACTCTTTTTTGCCTCCCAGGCTAAGCTCACCACAGCCCCTGTGTGTGAGAGCAATAGTTCCACCTGTCTGGCGCCAGAAAACTCGAGGCCAGCAACCCACACCTCGCCCACTCACGTGCTTCTGGTCATGTCAGGTACCAAATGTCTGCTTCCCACGATCACAAAGTAGCCAACTTGACCTTGTTATAACTACCGGAAAATGCAGAATTAAGAGGCAAAAACAGATTCACAGTCTCTGCCTCCTGATATTGATTCATCCCCTGAATCAAGGGCCATGGCCAGAGCTGCACACTGCCCTGATTTAGATCAGGTCTGCAGCCACCATTTGTTCTACAGATTAGACTGCCCTGCAGAGGCTGGGACAAAATTCAGTCCTTGTCTCTGAGATCTAGCTACTCTTCCCTCTTAAGTTACCATTTTTTTGTGTGTGTGTGCATGTTTTGTTTCTTTGTTGGTTTGTTTGTTTGCAAGTAGCAAAAATCTATTGATGTCTCAGGGCTTTCAATTTGACTCATTTGTCCAAAACGAAATGCACGTATCAACACACAGCTTGAGCTAAAGAACGTCCAGAAGAGCGTTGCGAGCAGACGAGTTTCCACTGAGTAAACACTGTAATTTCTTTTGAAGAGTCTGTTGATATGAAATAATGAACCGGTAAGCTTTGGACTAAATTGACTATCCATTTTAGTCTCTCTGGTTAATGTTGCATCCTGTGATTATCTAGTCTCATCCTCCTATTGCTGCCAAAGAAGAGTATTTTTAGCACAAACTACCGCATCTCTTTTCATCAAAGGCCAGAGAGTTTAATTGGGGATGGTCAGTAGCAAGCACTTTATTTTGAGAAAGGAAAGACCAGCGCCATGTGTACTGCATCAGTGTTCTGCTTTGACAGATTAGCTGAAGTACAATTTTCACACTCAGTCCATTCATAGACAAAACGAGCTTCTTAATCCTCTCTCCTGGCCCTTTTAGTCACTCTGCTCCCCTTAGCTCCTCAATTTACACAAACTACCAGTGGGCAAGTGTACGTGTTAGTCACACAGTTAGAGGCAGCAGAAAGAAGTACCTTGTTCCCCCCCGAATTGGGTAAGACACAAGTGAGAGATGTTAGAGTGACAGCTCTGGAACTGCAATCCATCTTTCTCCCACATATGCCAGGTACAGGGCCGAAAGGGAGTGCAAAACTCTTCTGCAGAGCCACACTAATTTAACTCAGCTCTGAACTGCAAGGACCACAGCAACGGCAAAAGTACTGCTTATTTCTTGGGCCTGCTCAGTATTCAGAAGAACAAAAAGCTCGTTCTGTACTACCCTTGGTCCCTTCAGCCCAACAGCATCAGACACCTGAGCAGGGGAATAAGAACAAACTTTGCCTTCAACTACTTAAGTTTAACATATATGCAGTACTTTTTTTTTTTTTTTTTTTTTTTTTTCTTCAGAAAGCAAGAGAATTTGGTGGCTTACCTAGATGGCGACTTTCAGGGACTCACAAGAGTTAACAACCTAGGTGAAAAAAGTCATTTGTGTATTTTAGACTAATGGCGTGACACGGGCTACCTAGTGACTTCCAAATCCTGGCATGAATCATGATCATTAAATTTAGAGAGGATGTTTAATGTAATCAATCAGTTAATGAATAAATAAGGAATTCTCTTTTATAGTTTGAAGATAAACTTCAGTAATCTGTGATTTACTAGTAATTAAAAGCAAACATTCCATTGTGATGGCATCTAAGGAACTGTAACCTCCTAAAGGCTTAGCATTTTACTCTATACATATTCAATAAATTAGTATTTGCTTGAAAAGAGCAGTACAAAAGATGAGATGCACGAGATGAAGACAAAATAACAGGATATCAAATAAAAATAATAACAACTCAGACACACAGATCCTTCTACAGCAGTAGGAATGATAAAAAAGAATATCTCCAAGTAACAATTATTGTATAAAAGTGCCTTCACAGAAGCTAAATCCCCGCATTCCTTCCAAGGGATGTGCTAAGGTTGCCCTGTGCTGCTTAAAGAAACAAACTCGAAGGACGGTTCTGCAAAGCGACACCTATTTTAACCCACGTTGTAAAAAATAGCAGGCTTGGCAGTTATCATCATGCTCATGATATGCTGAGAAGAACTCCCTGACTCAACGCAGGGCATACAACCCGGCTTCTGAAGCAGGAGCTCAGCACTGTGTTTTCAGCTAGAAGCTGGCAGTATGGTTGTGATGACACATGACCGAAATGCATTTTCCAAACTGGCAAGTTAAAAAGAAAAAACACCCTGAGTGAGCAAATTCAATAGAGCAGGAAAGGAAAAGGCTGGATCTTTATAACCGGTCTCCCCAGCTCATATTACAAAACCATTGGAAAGGCATTTTCCCCGTGTAACTGCAGCCCTGGGTCTTTTGTCTTTGATCAAGACGCAGCACGCGCTGCCTGCAAGCCTGACCTTGGGCTGGATCCAGCGGTGGCGACGTTTAAGGCTGCGCTGGAGCAGAGCGCTGGGTGAGCTGGTGGCGGGCCTCCCCCTGCTTCCTCCACCACCACTTCTCCATCTCTCACAGGCAGCGAGCGTACGGTCTCCCCAGCAGTCCCCCCAGAACACGCTGGGTGAAAGGCAGGAGGAGTGCTGTGGGGTCACTTTTACCTGCAGAAAACAAATCTCTGGCAGACGTTCCTCCCTGCAAAGAGAAACCGCTTCGGGAGACAGAGAAGTTTTCCAGCTTCCAGGGAAGAAAGCTCCAAGGTGAACTCTGCAGTGCTGGATGAATATTAGATTAGGGAAATGTGCAACTGGAGAGTGAATGTGACCGGCCGGCTCCCTCAGGGTGCCCATGGCAGGGTCTTGGGAGTTAGAGAGACCAACCAGAAAGGTGTGGTTTTGTTAAGGTTATGCAGGAGATGGGTGGCTGAGCCAGAAACAGGACTTAAGGCTGCCTTTGTCCTGCCCAGGGCTAATGTTCTTTCACCTAAATCACGCTGCCCATTCTGCAAATAAATCCTGCCTTTCCTTCTGCCTTAGATGTACTCCTGCCTGTTCCTATTTAAAAAATCAAACCGGATGATCTAGAGGACCATGAAGAAGAGCAGGTAAATTAATGGCCCTCAAAGAACAAGAAGTGTGTGCACTGATCATTCATATGAGGGAGAGGAGCAGAGTAGTGTCAAATTTATAACTGAGATTTCTACCTTGCATATTTGTGGGTGATGTCTGTAAGAGCATGATGGTAAGATCCTTTATTGTTTCTTTTGGTTTGTTCCCCCCTTTTCACCTCCTGCCCTTTCTCGGCCTTTGGCTTCTACCCAAATGCTTTTATATCACTGCTTTCATTCAAGTACTAAGGGAAACAAAACTCTTAAGCATTTTTCTGTAAGGATGTTTAGTGTCCTTCTCCATAAATGACTTATTAACAACCCCACCCCAGGTTCATATGCATCCTCATACTTCCTGCCTCACCTACGACATCTTCCCCTTGCCATCCCATCAGGGCAGGCACAGGTCTCTGTCCCCTGTTTGTACAGCGAGCCGTGCAGTGATGCCCCGCTTCACAGCCGCGTTTCAGAGACAGTAGCAGTGGCACTTTCACAGCATGCTGCATTTCCTTACCTACAACTCCCACTGGGGGCTGTCAGCTGCCAATGATCTTTCTGAAAGAAAGAGGAGTGCAGAAAAACCCGACTCTTAATCCAATAGCATATGGTGCTGAGAAGAACGAAGGGGCCACAGTGACATTTATCAAATGAAACGGTTAAGCAGGCGGGAACAGGCCTGACACTGGTGGCACAACTACAGCAGCAGCCCAACGGGCCCTGCTGTTTGCAAAACGTGCCGAAGTTTGGACACTGCTTGCATCAGTCGTGCGAGGGAAAACGAAAGGACAGCAGATGGCAGATTGGCAGCGGAAAGGGAGCTACAGGCTGGCTCGTCTTACTGTTTCACCATACTGAGATCAATACTTTAGTCCCTCGTTCCCGGGCCGAAAGCGCTCTGGCTCGTCTGGTGTGTTACAGAAGAAGTTGCGTTAGAGATTTCAGCTGCCGCCCCACTAAGTGGCAGCAGCGCGGCTCGGGGCAGCCGCACGCTCTGCTTCCCCCATTCCCGGGGAAAGGAGTTGTCAGTGCCTGGGCCCATTTGTGGTTCTTCTGTATAAGCACTGGAAACCTTTGCAGTTTCGACGGACACACCAGCAACAGGAAAGAAAACCAGTTTCTTTGGTTCAGTATGACATTTTGGAAGACAAACAGAGCATGCCAGCTACAGACTTTGCTCCTCAGCGGGCCAGGCCAGCTGTAGCTAGCTGGCAGAAGTTTCCTCGAACTCTTCATTTTCATGCTGTCTGCCCTCATGCTTAGTCTTTCGACACCAATATATATGACTTGATTTTAGGGAAGCAAAGTCTTCAGTCCAGCCATGCTCTGGGTCAACTCTCTCGCTGCAAGTTAGCTCATAGTGCCCCTTTCCATATCTCTGTACTGACCTTGCCTCAGTGTCACTTATATTGCTTAGATTTTGTCTTTATCGTCCTCTGGCAGCTCCACTGTGCTCATCTTTCAAAGACCACAGACCTCTCAGAGGGCCACTGACCTATCTGAGTGCTGGGAGACCTTTCCTTAAAATTATCTTTTGGGTTCATTAAGGCTCTGCAGTTTGAGGAGCAGTTGAAGGTACGGTGCCAAGGGGCAGCAATGCGGTCATAGCCGCTGTTGCGAACTCAGACGTTTGCCTTTCATTCCTCTGCCTGGCCCCACTACAGTCAAAGTCAGAAGCGAAACTACCCTGAAAACCAAAAGCCAGTCAGCAGCAGAAGGCAGACTGCATCATGAAACAAACCTGGTATGAAAAGACCAGTTTTCTCAGCATGAGAAAATTTCAGGATAAGGAAATTCAAGATATTTTCAGGTATAACAACAGTTATTAGAATGATGGCTTGCACGCTGTATAGATAAAAAAGATATTACTATAATAAAAGACAAGAAAAACATACCCATGTGAATAATGCTTTTGCTGCTTTTACTGCTAACCTGAAAAATCTCACATTAATTTTGATTTGGCTTGACCTAAAACAGAAAAGATGATTGCTTTCTTGAACAAAAACAAAAAAAGAAAGAACCAACCAACCAAAAAAAAAACAAAAAACAAAACGACCAACCAACCAACCAAATAAAGCCTCCACAACTTGGAAATGCACACTTGGTTTGAATAAAATATCTTGTTTGACTTCCAACATTGTTTGTCTGGGACTTGTCATCTGTTTTACTGTTGTTGATACTTGTTCTTTTTGTTTTGAACAAATAGATCCATTACAAAACAAGAGCAATTTTTATTTTTATTTATTTTAATCTTCAACTTTTTGATTCCCCTTTCCCCCATGTTTCTGGCCAAAGCTCTTCTCTGACAGATTCAAATGAGTTTTGGTCGCTAGAAAATTGAATTTCTTGGTAAATTTTGGATCAAACCCCAGTCAAGTTCCTCCCAGATCTGATCAAAATCCCCAGCTAATACTTGTTCTTGATAAAACAACGAGGCATTGAAGACCTAAGGGGGATAGCAAAGAAACATTTTTGAATTTTGCACAACATATCTTTAAATCAAAGAGTTGGTCCATTTGTCTGTTTTTTTTTTTTTTTTTTTTTTTTTTTTTTTTTTTTGTTTTTCATTTACTTTGCTCATTTTGGGAGGGAAGCAGGGGAAATTTCTGACTCAGGATTCAAGGCTTTGCAGCATTAGCTGTAAATTAAAACAGATGCTTTGCTGAAGATAGACCAATCAAATCAATATGGGGCCAAAGGAGCCCCTGACATGACGAAAGCTGGCTTTTGAAGTACTGTAAGGCTGTTGTACTGTTCAGTCCATCAATTTCCTCTTCCTGCTCAGCTCTGATGCGGGACAGGCTGAGGCCACTGACCCTCTTGCAGAGCCCAGCACTGAAAGTGCCCCAGGAGAGCAGCGGTGTGCCTGATATTGCCAAAGCAGAGAGGGTTTACGTGCTGTGCAGGATGAGGCTGCAGCGGTCTCAGCTTTGCCTCACGTCACTCTGTGCTGCAGACAGGGCTCAGATTGTCACGTGCAGAGCACCAGCACCAACACTGCCAGGGGAGATCTGTGGTCACACACACTGACTGCTCCAGAGATGCCTGCTGCACACCCCTCCAACTGCTGGCAAAAGCCGTAGGCTGCTTCTTTGCCAAGCCTTGCTTTTGCCATGCCCTGCTTGGAAGAAAATCCACCTGTGGGCTGGGTAATGCTGCAGACCAGCAACGTTTTGGCAGCTTGGGGCTTCCCTTGGGCTGGTGAACTGCTGGGACAGCTGCCTGTGGAGATGCAGGGTCACAGACTCCAGCAGGGAGAAAGTTTCATTTACTCTTTAATTTTCAAGATTGCTGATATTTGGCATAGTTTTCTCAGATTCCCAGCTCATGGAGTTATGGGACTACAGGACAGCTTCTAATGCATCTCTTCTTCTTAAAGTAAGTTTCTGACCTCATGGTTGCAGAGAAACTCTGCAAGATATCCCTTCTAAGAGCCCAGGAACAAGGTAACAACATAAAATAGTTAACTCTTTACAGCTAAAAAAAACCACCCACTCTCACAACTTTTATGACAATTTAATAACTATAGTGATCCAGACAATATTGAAATTATCAGAGTGAAAATAGGTTCCCCTGCTTCAGCTTGCCCATCTATTTTTATCTCTTCCTTGTTTGACTTAATTATTTTTTCTACTCCCCTTCGTCTAACCAGCTAAGAATTGATTTTTTTCCCCTGGGTTTAGCTTGGCATTTACAGGCTGGCTAGCTCGGTACCAGACTGTGTAGGTTGTTTAGTTTTAACTTTTTAAGCACACTTTTTGATGTCTTTCATAAGTAAACAAATAAAAAACAAAAACCAGCAACTCTGCTGCTGTTAAATGAAACAGCTTATTTGCACATATTCTGTATAATCTTGCTTTTTAGTGCAATTTCCTTAGACCCTGAGAGTTTACACATCCAAGCAGAGATCCTTAATGCTGCTATAACTCATTGCATTTTCAATTTGTTGCTACAATTGCAGCGGGATGTTTGAGGATCTCTTTAAAAAATCGTCACTTTCTTAAGTGTATATTTAAATTTAAATTCCAAAAATATAATTATTTTTATTTGAGAAATGCTTTTTTGAGTTTTTTTCTAGATTTTCCTTTTATTTTTATGAACAGATTTGGGTTTTAAAATTAAGATTTTAATTTTTAGAACAGCATTTCCGGAAAAAAATAGTAATACTTCCTGTTTCTCAGCTTCAACTTTCTTGTCTTCCCATTCCATCCTTCCATCCTACTGTCCTTCATTTAGTCAAAACTGCATCCAAGTCTAAGCAGCACGCAACTTACTTTATAACTGCAGTAATTAGTTAACTCACAACCTTGGCTAGCTTGCAGTGTGCTGTATTCAGAAAACTTACTCCAGATATTATACATACAGCAGCTCATATTGACACCTGTCTCCCTGGAGTAGCTCTCCAGCTTGGCACCAAGTTGCATATCAACACATACACAACTGAAGTCACCAGAGAAAAATATTTGTGAATGTGGCATTCTGCAATGTAAACGTAACTTGGAATGCCCAGGGCTGCTCTCTGTACAGAGCACACACAGCATCATGCATGCCCTGTAGCTAGGTAAAGGTTTAGAGGACCTTTTGTATAAGAAAAAACAGGGTTAAAATAATAAAATAAAATAAAATAAAATAAAATAAAATAAAATAAAATAAAATAAAATAAAATAAAATAAAATAAAATAAAATAAAATACAAGAATCACATTAGAAAGAAGGATTGCCAAACGTGAACGCAACTTATGACACAGTTTTCTGGACACATATATGGGACTATTGTCCTGTATTTTAGTAAAGCTGGCCTTAACTCTGTAATTTCCTGGCATAATAAAATATAAAGGCAATGCTTTACTTGGAATCTTGGCTGTACTATTGGATTTTCACTTTTTAAGTAAGACTAACGGGTAAGTTTTGATATTTCAAGCATGAATACATCTTTGTTCCCAGGATACTGGAAACGGCAACAGACTTGAAAGGAGGCTCTACAGAGCTCTGAAGGACAAAGAGTAGATCCCATGTTTTGCCTGAAGCTAAAGAAACTACTCTGATGGTAAATAATAATTAAGCAAACAAACAAACAAACAAAAAAACTCACAGAAAAGAGGAGCTACTTTAAAGATCTCAACAAACAAGGATATAGACAAAGCTGAAGGAAGTGTGGAAGGAAATGCACAAAAGAGACAACGTTCAACATGGGAATGGGTGGATCTTCATAAGAGTGTCTGAAGACACAACAATCTTTTTCTGATTATTATTATTCAAACTACTTACAAATTATACTAACTACCACTCCATACAATTGACAGCTTTCTAGGGCTTATTCCTCAATAAGCTCCCATGCGCTTCCCAGCAGATTTCCTAGTAGAAATGGGTCTTTGGGAGGAATCAGAGAGAGTGAGCTCATTTTCTGGCTTTGTTCTGGAAAGACGTTCCCATTCATGGCACACGTTACAGAGACGGACAAAATGGTGGATGACGACAAATACCACTTGCCATCTAGAAAGCATCCCAAACAAGACACAGGAGAGGGAAGCTGCTTAGACCAATACAGTACTTTGACAGTAAATATATGAAAGTTGAGTTTAAGGTTGCAGGCAAAGAGGATCTCTTGGTGAAATCTTTACTTTTGATTCACACCCATCTTTTTTCACGGGCCATGCACAGACTATCCTTCAGATGATAGAAACAAGATCAGGCTTGACACCCTCCCCAAAACAAAGACTTTATGTACCCCTCACATCAGTGTGACTCATGAAAATAAACTCCCCATCTGCCACACATTAGCCAGCAGCAACTTGTCCTTGAAATGAACTAAGTACAGGTTTCCATCTGGCCGGCGACCAATTAGTCAGCTTGCATGGTGACCTTTTGCCTTTTGATTGCTTTTAAATGAAGTCTCCAAAATCTGTATTGTTCTGGGTAGGAAACATCTGAAACCACTTTTCAAAGAGCACTTGGCACCTCCCTACCATTATACCACCGAGCAATTTAAAATACATCATCTCACTTATTGTTCAATCTAAGCATTTGATCTATAGCTCCGCTTTCTTGCTGCAGTCACTCTTCTGGAAACAAAGAGATCTTCCATTCCTTTCAAGACTGAATTAAAACTGCTGTCCCCAGGGGTACTTCTGCTAGATTCAAATATCCACCAACCTACGATGTTCTCAGACCGTCTGTCACCACTACTGATAGGTGGAAAGAACCTTAAAAGTTAATTTTCTTTTCTTAATGTTGGACATATGAAGGCAGACCAGCATACCTATAACTTGAAGCCTGATCTGAAATGTCATAGGAATAGCTCATAAATGGCTTGAAGGTTCAAGCAAATATAAGTTATATTAACAGCTTTTATTGCTAATGTATAGTAAAGTGCACATAACTTTTTGTGAATTCTTTCATTTATTAAGTGATTTTATTTTTTTCGGCCCTACGCACTGATAAATAATGAGATGAGTAGCTTCCATCAGGGACTGCTATTGAAGAAATCAAAATGAATCAAGTCTGAGATTAAAAAGAGCAATTTGTTTTGAAGACACTGCGATGTAGTATTTGCTCAGATACAATTAAGCAGCCTGTTAAGCAATGATTAACTAAGCTTAGCTGCGTTTGATTTATGATGATGCCCCTTATACTTCTCCCTTTTAAAAAAAATGCATCTCAGTTCTTTGTAAAAATAACACATTTCTAAACTAGTTCTCTCCCTTTCTATCAGAAAAATACCAACTACTTTCTTCTAAATATTGACTACCAAAACTATCTCATAATTTCCAACCACTTACAGACTAGAAGTGTGGAGAAAAAAAAAAGGCAAACAACCAATATAACAATATGATTTGTTATATACAGCTGATCTTCCTTTGTGGTCACAGGGTGGATGAGACAAATTTTTGCTCATTTCTGACCTTTTCTGTGATGACGTGGAAGTACAGGTAAGTGAACTCTCTAGATCTATCTAGGCCAATTAAGGGGGACACCACCTTTCTGGGCAACACGTGAGGCACAAGGTTACTCTCCTGATTCAGCTATTAAACATCTTCTGCCATGAAGCTGTTAGATCTGAGTACAGCTGGAAAGCTGACATCACGGAATGTATCTTTTCTAAGCTGTTGTTTACAGGCAATAATGTACTATGTAAGAAGTACTGGGGGAAAACTCTTAGGAGTAACAACTTAGACACATTGCAGTGCATGATATCACTCCATGACAGAGAACATCCCAGTGTCTATGAGCAAAGTTTGTGGAGGGCTGTCTCGTGAGACATTCCCCAACAGCTTGTGCTATTCTGACTGATCAGATAGTGTGTGTCTTTGCCTTTTGGATTGGGTTCAGCTCTTTTGCCTTAGCATAGCTTATACTTGTAGTCAGAGTTGTCAGTAAGTCACATGTAATGCTTGCAAACTCCTGTGCTTCAGTCTTTCCTTCATGAAATATAAGCAGTCTACAAATCGCCTTAAACCCTCCCTTAAATTTCCACGTGTTCTAGCATCTACAGTCATACAACATTTCTACCCAACATGCTTACGATAGAGGGGAATGGTATAGCAACCATTCTACTATTTGATGACATAGAAGAATTGCCTCAGCATGACACGTTTTGCCATCTCTATATCTTTTGTGTGATGAAGCTGTCCACCTTTACAAAAAACAGCTGTTCACTGAGAACATGACCAAAGCTACTGCCACCTGGGGTCCTACGTTCCAATCCTAGTGATGACCTGGCAAATGCCATGCCCTTTTTTTGTTTTGTTTTGGCTTTCTGGCACATACTCACTCCTCCTGCACTCCCTCCAGCAGCTCTTAACTACTTCATATTTAAATCAACCGTGTGTCCAGCAAGTTAATGTATTTGGACTGAAGTTCAAACCAGGCACCAAATGATTCTTTGGGCTTTCCATAGGGCTAAAAGGGTTTCCATGTCTACAGAGTCTGGTGTACTACAGGTGATAGTCATGAGCAGTGCTGTTATCAAACATTAGCAAGGAGAGAAACATGGGGATGAATGGAGAGGAAAGGACAAGAAAACTCAAAAAATGTAAGAAACAGAGACAATGCAGAGAACGGAGATGGAAGCAGGAAGCATGGTGGGATCCTATGCTGAAAGAAAATAGAATGACAGTATTGGTAGGAAGTAAACAACAAGAGCAAGAGAAAAGCAAAATCAGTTGAGAAATTAATGAGGAAACAGAATAAGATGACAGGACCCAACAGAAAAGCCAGGAGTTACTGAAGCTAATGACAATCTGCATGAAACTCGCATGAGGGTTCCCCTCTGCTAAGCAACTGCATTCGTCTCAGGCTCCCCTGGTTAGCTCAGACTGCCTCCGTCTTCCCAGAGGTCCTCGCCCAGCCTTCTTACAAGGTTTGCTGTAATTTCTGCCTCCCCACATCTGCTGTTACTGCCCCAGGGAATTCTGTCAAGCATTTCGAGTCTCCATCTGACACCGTCACTTCTGCCAAAACACTGTTTAGCAAAACCGATGTTTGTGGCTGTGCACACAGTATAGGTAAACATGCAAATCAGATCATTAAAGAAGCTGCAGAAAACATCTGATAAGCAGCTGCACAAAGCTCACTGGCTACATGGTGGGGAGGGAGCGGTCTGCATCTTTCCTAAGGGCCATAGGGAGCACACTGCTCCCAAGCAGCTTTGGAAGGAGGGATGGTTGCTGTCTTATGAAAAGCTCCACAATGCCCCTGCACAACGCTGTGAGTAAATCCAAACCCTTTCGCTTTGAGAGCTGACATACAACAAAAACAGATATCCGTAAGAGACGTCTGCAGGGGTTACAAGGAACCAAGGGTCACTGCATTAGCACATTTTAATTAGACTCTTTCAGGAGGAAGTGCTACGTTGTCAGGCATCCAGGTTTCAAAGTCTCAGCATCAAAGCAGAAGAACTTGCATTACCAGAATGACAGATAAATATCACTGAAGCATTTCCTAACAATAATGGAAGGGCTGATAGCTGAAAAAGATTGAGCCAAATTCACTTAGCTTGGAAGGCCTCAAGAAATTGGTGTAATTTCTTAGCTCATAGCTACATGAGTGGAAAACTAAACGTAATGCTTGATAGCAAGAGTTCTTGCCACAGAAAACAATAGAAATCAAAAAAAGAATTGCTGGAGCCAGGACATATGAGTAAAGACTGGAGTTTTAGCTATATTGAAGAGTATGGGCTGAAAGGAAGAAAAAGAAAGTAAGGATGAAGAAGATGTCCTGGTATACCAAACAGTTTCTATTGAATTCCAAAAAAAAAAAAAAAAAAAAAAGGAAGTTGGCACAGTCCATTATCTAGAAATAAAACACATTTTTAGTTCAAGTGCAGCCATTTTTCACAAGGTCAAAAAGACTCAACTCTACTAAGAAGAAAATATGAACAAAAAATAGACTAGCTAAAATTGCATTCTGAATTTATTCATCATTCGTTTGATCACATATGGCATATAGTTCTGCAAAAATGTGATTATATGATAAATGCCTGGTTACTGGTGTAGCAGCAGCAGATATTCTACACAAAGAGAGTGCACTTTCACTGTGTTGTTACTGAAAGCTGAGATTTTATCTATGTGCAAAGGGTAACTCTTGTAGGACTACTGTCAGAATCAGTAACTTTAAAGGAAAACTGAAATAGTTGCAGGTCCTGGCAGAAGTATGTGATAAGCAATTATTAGTAAGTACTGAACTAGTGATGTAATTATATCCTGCAAAAAGGATGGGACTGAGGAGAGACTTCATATGAGGTGTAAAAGCGTTCTCATGAATCCCTTTTGTCCTTAATTGTCCTATCAACCTTTTGGCTTGAATGGAGATTCCAGCCCAAAATCTTGACTGAAATGCCTCCTGAAACACATTGGGCAACCCAACATTAATTCCCTCTTCATTCATGTTACGTTACGCCCCTTAACAGGCATCACTTTGAGGTCCTCGAGGAGCTGTGTTTCAGCACAGCATGAAGTCATTCTTGAGAGAGGCAGGTCAAGTTTTACAAGGCACTCAGCAGTGAGGTATTTGAGAATGAAAGATGACATGCAATTTTGCTGGTGGAGAGGCAGAGGCTCGGGGAGAAGTTCAGCCAAAATAGTGATCATCTGACCTGACCATCCTGTGCTCTTCTGCTGCTTGTACTTTCAACATATGTTCTGCTCATTGACCCCTATAACTGAGGGTGAGAGAAAACAAAAATTGGGTAAGACCACATCAATTTGTTGAATTTCTCTCTTTAACAGGATCTATTGTTTATCCAAGAGAAATGAAAAGAGGGAGTAATGGGAAGATCAGTTGTTTTTAACCCTTTGGTAGAGATGATCTCAACTATATTTTCTAACCTCGCTGTTTTTTTTAGAGATATGCCATCAGATGTGGACTCAGTTCCTTTGTACCCGGAGGGGGAATGAGCTTAGCAGGATAGCAGGCCTCTGAAGTAATGCCCTCCTGGTCCTTCCGTGAATCTATGTGAGGTATATACAGCAGCTACCCAGGTGCTTCTGGGAATGAAATGCTCTGCGGCCGGCATTACTGCTACAATTTCTGATGCCCAGGGCAACCATGGCATCACAGAACTCTGGACCCACCTGAGAAATGAGACAGGTATTCAGGCATCTGGGCTACGCATCAGCCCACGTGCCCACTGCTTAATGGACATGAAAGCTGATTGAATCACATTAAAATTAGCTCTATTAAGCAGATGTGTTACAGCCTATGGAAGCAAGAGTATAAGCACAGGAATTCATGGTTGGAGTAACCCCAAGGCACTCAAAATTATGAAAACTGTAAGAATGGCTTTGGTTTTGCCTATTTGTGCTGAGCTATAGATTATGATTTCTTTGGTGTAAATGACTCCCCCACTGCACCTCATTTTTTTCTAATTGTTTTCACAAATAGATTACATTAGTCAAAATTCTCACCGCTGCCTTCTGAACTGTGCTCACACAGAGGTACATGTTAAAAAAAAAGAAGGAAGAAAAAGAAAAAGAAGAAGAAACAGCAAAGGTGGTTAAACAAATAGGCTTTAAGGAGAAATAATCAGGGAATCACATCAGCTCTCTTCACCCTTCCACTCTATCTTTTTATGTGACACTGCAGTGTCATGTTATTCCTTAGGCCCGTAGAGGAAATAAGACCTATTATTATCAGGTTGCACTTCTAGCTGAAAGAAAGAATATGAAATGCTTCCACAACACAAAGATGTGGTCAAATCTTTTGGATTACCTCCAGCAGCTGTCTCCTTGAATAAAGATGATAGATGTGATCACAGAGAATGCCGGACGGACAGGGATAGCAGTGTATCACGCCTTGGCTGCTGGCCACTGCTGTGCTCCTGTGAGTGGGTTGGAAAGGGGAAAGATGAAGAGAGCTATATTTGATTTTATGCTCTCTCATCAGTGCAGGAACCCCAGCTGGGAAGCTACAGGCAGCACAAAACAAAGCAGACCAGAGAACCTAGTCCTTATGCAAATATTTACATCTAGGCATGCTGTTACCATATGAAACAATACCCTGAGGTTGAGAGGTGGAGGCAAGTATTTTAAGGCTTGCTGTGAGCACTAAGCAAAAGTAGGCTCTCACCTTGAAAAAATGGGATAGGTTGATGTTCTAGGTTCTTGGGTACCCCTTACAATGAAGAATTTTACTTCTCATCACCCTGCATGGCAAGCAATACTTAGTGCTGAGGTACTTTTTTACCATAATGATACTTAAATCTCACATAAATCTGTAGAACGACGAAACTTTAAATGCACAGTCTGAAAAGCAAACCAAAATGCTTAAAAACAAAAACAAAAAAACAACACACAAACAAAACAAAACAAAAACCACGGAGAAGAAGAAGCCTGAAACCTACTTTTGCTGTAAAGGAGCATTTCTAGTAAATCACATCTCACTACTGATTAGAGTTCCGCCATCTGGAGTTCACCGAAGTGGCAGCTGGCATTCCAACAATTTTAGGAAATATGCTGGAACCATAATAATAAAAATGAACATCCTGGCTTTAAACAGGCACTTTTTCCAGCCGATCTTTCTAAGAGCGATGCTCCAGTTCAACCAGCAGGCTCAGCACACAAACAATTACGCGTGGTGACATTCTGTGGCTTACGCTGTGCGGGAGGCCCGCTGCCTTAACACAACCCTTGCTTCTGGCTCTCCTGTCCACGGCCATAGGCACCTCCAGAACTTGGCTGAGCCCCCTAAAGTAGCGCGAGTTATGTTTGCGACTGCCTACCCAACATTTTCTATTGAATACAGAGACCGCACTCCTAAATTACCTAAAAATCAGCAGAATGCATTTGGGTCTATGACTATGTGCGTTGTTATCAAAGGCTTGATCTCAATTAAGCACTGCCCAGCCTACTACATTAGGATCCTTTCTATACCTCTGCTGTTTACAAACTGCTGACAGATTAGACTGGGATCAAAAATATTCTGGATGCTAAACCTTCCAAAGGGTGTAGATGCCTGAAGTTCCCAGGTGCATACAGTCAGGCCCGACAACATTTAGGGCATCTGAAGGGTGCCTTCCACACATCTCCAAGACTTTTTCAGTCCTGGTGATGCTAACTAACTCAGGAGCTGCTTCTGGTCAATGCTGCACATCGGGATCCACAAAGGAGATTTTTACCCACCTGATGAGGTTAGGGATGCTCTGAAAATGGCTAACTGTGGTCATGGAAAACAAGAAAAAGGCCATCACTTAGATTTTACAGAACAGTGATAAAAGGGAACAAATACAAGCTGTTCTGATTTGTTATTATTATTATTATTATTATTATTTAAGAATAAGTTAGTGACTAAAGCTGCCACAGAGAGACACGGGACTACTCTGAGTGGCTGATTCCATTCTCCGGAACTAGATAGGATTTTTTCTTCCTTGCCATTTTTCTTTCATTCAGTCCCTCTCTCTCTTTCTCATCTGTAGCTTTAACCTTTTCTACTTCTCTTTTCTTTACTTTTCTAATGTATACACTGAGCTGTGCTCACAGTGAAGGAGCCTACTACATTTATGTGACTCTGTTTACCCTGAAGGATGTAAAATCACTTTGCAAACTTCCACTGACCAGCGCACCATAAGCAGGCAGCAGCGCAGTCACCCAAATTTTACCACCCTTGGGTTAAAAAGCACAATAACGATTTAAGAACACACAAACTTCAGGGTCTGTTTTTAAAGTTGAGATCAGCAGCTCGTGTACATACAGGATTTGACCCATGCTACAGATGATATCTCTAGGTGAGCCTGTGCAGATGTAATTACCCGATGCAGATGCAATTACCTAAACTGGACTTTTGCCAGGACACGAGGACCAACATGTCTGTGAAACGTGCCACGAAGTCATTTGTGAAAAGGAGTTGGAAGCTCTTTTTTTTTTTTTTTTTCACAAGTGTCACCCTAAAGGCACTAGAAGCAGAGCTGCCAGAAATCGCGGCACATCCCCAGAGATTGTCCAGCACCAACCCTGCCCCGGTCCCACCTGTGAGCAGCCTTCCCCTCGCGGCTGGCAGTCCAGAGGAATACACTTTGCCACAGCCCTGGCTTCTTTCTGTGAGTGATTTCTCCACACTGTGAGGAAATGGTCTCAACTCTTCATATTTTTTTAATAAAACGTTTTCCTCTACCTTCTATTCTATTGCAAACTTCCAGAAATAAAAAGCATGTTTCAACTTCTCTAGTTTCATTTTTCTATGTTTTGTGTTTCTTTCCTTCTGATCTTTTTGCTTTCATCTGCTGGCTTTATTATACCAATTTAGCTGCCACAGATGTTTTTTTTTTCCCCTTTTCTTTTAATGGATATGGCAGTGAAATGACTGCTTCTGGCCTTCTGCCCACAGCCACTACTTTTCAGGGTCTCCTTTTCCCCTTACCATCTCTTTAAGTGACATTATGCAACAAATCTCCCAGATGCTACAACACGCTGACAGCTCTTTGTCAGCAGAGTTCCCGCTCGGCACTGAACGCGGCGTCCCAGGCCATTTCATCAGCTGAGGCAAATTGTCACATCTCCATTGCTTTTACTGAGATCAGCAGAGCTGCAACAGTTTACCTCAGCTGGATAAATGCACTGCTCGATTCCCAAAGGACACCCAGAGACCAAGACTCTTTTTTTTTTTTTTTTTTTTTTTTTCATAACTTCAGCATCAGCAGCAAAACGATAAGATCATCCTCAGTTTTCTCCTCGCCACCCTTTAGCAATTTCCCACAGGGATTTCTCCACACTGGCTGCGGGTTGGCACCAGCCAGAATAACTCTTTCCTTTCAGGCTTGCTGAACTAATGGCAGCTCACCCCCCGTGCTGCGGCACGTCACGGCGGCTCGGCAGCACATCCCTGCTACGTTTGATACACTTTCCCTGTGTGACAAGGGTTTGGAAGAAAGGTTTGATAAGCACTTCCAGCAACAGGCAGCCACGGGAAGCCATCTGCTGTGCAGTGCAGCTGGCACAGGACTAGAGCAAGGTATAGCACAGGACCCTGATCTGTATCCGCTTCCAGCTCCCGTATCTCAACGTCCCCCCTCTTAACAGCACGGCAGTTGACCCCTTTACAGGGTGGCATGATAGCAGCAGCTGGGCAGCCCCTGCCCCTGGGCTTTGAGAGTCAGAAGGCACAACAGGAGAGGACCAGGGAGGAGCTTTGCAACGCTACCCATGCTCGACACTGCAAGGGTTTCACACAGGAATGCGGGTGTGAACATTTCAAAGTGTCTCCTGCTTGTCTACCAACCAAAAGTTGTTGAAGATGGTGAAAACCGACCAGAAAAAAATAGGAGTTTGGCAAGTCTTTCCATCATACACTGTTGCCGAATATCTTCTACTCAATTTGACAGCTATGTCCTAGGAGAGGAGACAGTACTCAGTGCACCCCCACCTCCCTTAAAGAACAGGCCAAAATCACAGCTGCATGAGTCCTCTATTTCTTGTTGATTCAAAGGATTTCATTTTCCTTTAGGTTCCCCCCAGCTCTAAACACAGTTGCATGTTCAAATATGAAGCTTCCTGACCCTTACTATTTAAAGGGACTAAAATTTGAGCTGCTGGATTTAGTTTCATCTTTAATCTCAAGAGCAGATGGGCAAATGAGTGAAGAATCACACATGGCCCATAGGTAGAGCCCTTCCGAACAGCAGAACCTAGAAGTTTTATATCACCTTTCTTTTATGATTTTTTTTTTTCCTCAAATTTTACAGGTAGGAAACCAAAACTCCAGATGGTAAGTGCTTTGCCGGAAATCATGTCAGTGATTACAGAGATATTTCCTGACTCCTATTCTAATTGCTACGTAAAACAATCATAGCTAAAAATCACAGCTGAAGCCCGTCTGCTTCTCCTTCTACTATTATGCTTTCCCTGTAATGAAACATTTTGGTCTTGTTTCTTTTCTTCATATGACCGTCAAGTCCTTCCAAACTACTGTGCTTCTTGGCCAGCTCCAAATAGTTATTGTTATAGCACACTGGTTTAACAAGCCTATTACTGCATATTTGGCTGACCACAGGCTACAGTAGATTTAGTTTTATACTGCTTTCATTAACTGCTTTCAGATCTACCAAGTCTTCTTGCCACATGGAAAGATAAAATAGACGAGGGCTGTATCTGTTCTATTTCTTGGTCTGTAAGACCAGCATCAGATTTCATTTGCAATCCTTTATAGTGCTGTTCACCTGTGGCCCACTCTACTGCCCGAGCTTGCTATTGACTTCAGTGCTTTCACCAACATCTACAGATGTGTGAAAGTGCTTGGAATCAATAATATGAAAAGGGAAATGGTGATGTTTGTTCATGAAAATGTGAAGAATATGCTTGCTTCTAAATAACTGCAGTTGAGACAAGAGGATGTTGAAGAAAAAGACCAACCCCATAAATATTCATCAAAAAAAATGTTTCTAAACAGGTGGTTCCATTTCTGTTTCGTTCATCTGAGGTGGGAAAGTCACATGGAAGTGGGCAGGTGAATCACTCCTGGTATCTGAAAATGACAAGGAAAAGAAAGGGAGAGGTGCTCAAGAGAAAAAAAAAAAATGAAATTGTTAAGCTCTTAAGATCTGGAAAATAATCTAAAAACCAGCTGATGGCCAGAATGGCATGACCGGTCTGGGGGTAAAGCTATCACTCAGGACATTTACCCAAGAAAAATCCCACACAACAAAATTGATTGCAGGCAAGGGCTTGGAGATCATAACTCAGTCAAGCTACCCTCATCTGCTTACTGGTAAAACATTGCTGGAATTGCCACCAGCCCCTGGGCTGAATCACTTCTAACTCATCGTACTTCATATGAATCAGTCACAGTTCCTCGCTATGGCACTTGCGAGGCAGCGTCCTTATTATATTAACATTCTCTGGCTTGTGAGAACTGGTAACACAGAAGCAGCAGGGTGCTTATTGCTCTTTTCTGCAGAAAAAAAAGAAAATGATCTGGAATAAGAAAAGTGGATTATGAACTAGACGGACTGTGTTGCAACTGGGATATATTGAAAGATTTGTCTTTGCCTAAAGAGACACAATGAAGACAATTTTCTCTTTTTACGTAAGCAACTTAAGGAAGTTATTAGTGGACTGTTATTTCCATTTTTTTATCTGACTGTGCTCGTCACTAATGAGATTTCCAACAGCACCTTAATACAGCCATTTTTAAGTATCCTTCTCTTGCTTCAGCTTCTTCATTAAAGCTATTTTTTGTTTGTTCTAAAGCTCTCTCAGTACAGACTGTGGCACTAGTTATCTCTTGCCCAGTGAGATAATGACTGTAGCACAACATTTATATTTGCTCCCCTTTCTCATCAAAGATGGTAAACATTCCTTGGTACTAAGTATCAGTGAATGCTGAAAACACATTCATTATCTCTTCAGTCTATGGCAGTAAGTTTTGTGATAAAACAGAAATCCCAAGTAAACCAGGGATTTCCTAGCCAGAGGCCTTAAATATTCTGTGATGAACATAGATGGTAACTGCATAGTTTCTAGGAGCTCAGGAGGAATATGAGTGTGATATAAAGGATAATTTATTTTTTTTCAAGCTTCTCAAGTGCTTTGGAAGTCCCTATATGCCATCAAATATCTCCCATGAGTTTCTATTTTCTTCAAATGAGTTAAAATTGCATAACAAGAAGAGCTCTCTATCACTTCACCCAATTTAGAATGGGCTACATATATATCCTTATTAAAAAGCAACACAGAGGTTAGTTTGAAAGGGTTCTGTTGATTTTTATATCACAGAATCCCTAAAATGTTTGGGTTTTGGAAAGGAACTTAAAGACCACCCAGTTCCAGCCCCCTGCCATGGGCAGGGACACCTCCCACCAGCCCAGGTTGCCCAAAGCCCCATCCAGCCTGGCCTTGAACACCTTCAGGGATGGGGCATCCACAGCTTCTCTGGGCAGCCTGTGCCAGGGCCTCACCGACCTCTGAGTGAAGAATTTCTTCTGATCTAACTCTCCCCTTTTAGTTTAAAGCCATTCCCCCTTGTTCTGTCATTCCGCTCCCTGACAAAGAGTCCCTCACCCGCTTTCCTCAGGCCCCCTTAGGTACTGGAAGGCCACTATATAGTCTCCCTGGAGCCTTCTCTTCTCCAGGCTGAACAACCCCAACTCCCCCAGACTGTCTTTGTAGAAGAGGTGTTCCAGCCCCCTGATCATCTTTGTGGTCCTCCTCTGGATTCCATCTAAATAATGCTACAATTCTACCATTATTACTAACTGTATTTACATTATTTTTTTTTTGACGCTTTGCTTTATTTTATTCTTAACTAAATTAATGGTTCTAATCCAATTTATCTCCAACTGTTTATAATAGATTACATAGACATCATGAGGTCCCGTTCATTTGAATTTTCTAGGAAACTTACAGCAAGGCAAAATAAAACAGCACAAGACATACTATAAGGAATGAATATGAACAAAACAGGCAGGAAAAGGTAAATTCATTAGTCTTTCTCTCTCCAATTTACTTATGGCATCTCCTTCGGATTACGTGATGCTCTTTGTTTTAGTTTTCTCATGCACTGCAGTAGATAACTTTTTGCTTTATTTTAGACGTATTTGTGCACCATAACTATCACTTGAAATTTCTGGGTTTGGATAAATTTCAGGTTTCAAAGGAAGTCTGAAACAAAGCCACTGTATTCTGTGTGGTTATGGGTAGTGTCCTAGAAACCCTTATAGCTTAATCACAAGTATTCCTCCACCAAGAAACTCTATGTCTACTGAAAATTATACTCAGTTTTTCTCAAAGTTCATCCTGCTTGTTTGAGATTTGAGTTTTCTGAGAAAAATTCAGCTCTGCCTGTATTGCACATTTGCTGCACTTTAATGTGTATAATCCATGCTTTATAGAAGACTTCCAGTGCATAATCCAAGCTGTGCTTTCTTTACAGCAATAGAAAAAAAAAAAAAACAGATTGAAGTGAAAGAATAATGTAGTCCGAGAACCACAAAAATGTATAGAGATGAGCAGCGATAAAAATCAGACATGTGCATATTAATATTTTGACAACAGAAAAAGAACAGAGAATGAGATAAGACTTCTTAAAAAAAAAAAAAAAAGTCCTTAAAAACAGAAGTTATCTAATTGCTTATTTTACCTAGAGGTAGAACAATCTATTTCTAGCTATCAAGTAGTAATGAGAAGTCATTATCTTGAACTCTTCTTTAATTAACATCAATTCTGATTAGTCAGAATATATTAGTTTTTTCTTTTTTTTTTTGTCTGTTACCATAGTAGTAGATTCCCCATTAAAGGAGGTATTCAATCAGATATTATCATTTGTGCACCACTTCCATGTAATTATTATTTTATCATGTTTCATGGATTTTATTTGATTTTTTTTTAATTTTTGAAGGGTGAAATCCATTAGTGGTCAACCCTTTCTTCACCTGAGTAGATCCTGGCATGACAGGTTTTTACACGTTGTAACCTAGAAAATGTTAATGGATTTTAATCAAAATGAAAGCCAACTGTCCAGTGTTCACAATACATTTTGTTGTTGTGAACTATGTTGAAGCTAGAAGTTCTCTAACTTTCTATAATGAAATTTATGACTACAGAATGTGCATAAAAAGAAAGTTGTTTAAACATCATAAGCCGTTGACTCTTTGGAGACATCAACAGTTTGCTTCCATACTGCGTCTTACCACCAGGATGCATTTGGGTGCACCTCTGATCAGAGGTGGACTGCAGGATAAGGTCTAGATGATGTAGCCGTAGCAATAATGTACGACAGAAAAAGACATTCAATATTCTTCATTTTGCTTCACTTTTTCCTCCTGGTAGGTCTACCTATATTCTTTTGTCTGTTGATGTGACGTTTTTTGTTATTAAAAAGTGCTATAGATTTTTGTAAAAAATAGCAACTTTAAATTAGCTTCCTGAAAGTATCTAATGAAATTTAAAAGGGAATAATACTTTTGCAAGATAATTCCATAGGCTGGACAAAAAACATCATGAGTAAGACTTTTTTTTTCTACTCTGTTATGTTCCACAGGCATTTACTGTATCGTCTATTGAGCCATATTGCATTTCTCTGTAACACAATAGATTTCATCCAGACTGAATTAAAAAAACAACAACCCACAGTGTTATCAGAATGCTAGTTCACCAATCTACATGGTGCTATCTGGCAGTGCTGCCTCTGGGCAGGACAACATCTGAGCAATTCTGAAATTCAGCTGAAATTCAGCTGAAATTCAGGGAAATTCAGGTGCACTGTTTTGAGTAAAGTGGTGTCAGGGAGCCAAAACCACATTGAGTGGCAGCCTGAACCATCGACACCGTGGGTCTTGGGTGCCTTCCAGCTCGACCAGACTTTTTCATCTAATTATGAGGCAAGTGCCCATTCATGCAGCCCTTAAGACTGCTGTGCAGTCTAGAGGATGGTTTAGTCACTAAATGAGTGGATGTGCAAAAGAGTTACACTTTGGTTAAAATAACTCCCCCAGCCAAAACAAACAAACAAAAAATCAATGCTTCACTTCAAGTTACAGATGCAGATTAAGGGATCTCCAAAGATACTACCATTAGCTACATACGCACTACTTTTGTAAGAAAAAATAATAATCACAAAAAACCAAGAGTATTCCCAGCTATCATAGGAATGACGTTTCAGCTTTACATTTTCAAAGCAGGGAATATGGGATTCAGTCAAAGAGGAATTACAAAACTAAAACCTCTTGTGGTGCTTTGAAAATTGAGATGGACACAAGTCTCTAGTGAGCTTAATGAAGTATCAGAGTAAAAAGTGACTTAACTTTCTAAAAACAGTGCTTTTGTTTTCTATTTAAAGTAGGAAATCAAAGGCATGCTTTTAAATATTTTATTCTGGGAGGCAGCCAAAGAAGAGTTCCCTTTCAAGCCTGAATAGTGAATATGGAGATAAAGTAGCACTTTTGAGAGCCTTTCATATGACTTTCTCCTTGGTTGAAATGCTTGAAATGTGGAAGGACAGTGTTGCCACACTCTTTCAGGAGGAAAAGGAAAGGCTGTAAAATGACTTCAGTGTTTTGTGATGTGATTTGGGAACAAAGCACTAGACACATTTTCAGTTTAACTGGTGGATTAAAGAAGAGAACGCAGAATGAATATTTTTCTTCCTTCATTTTCTCTATGTAAATACGTGAGCAGTTCTGCTTCAGCATTTAAATAATACCCATCTGTTTTTTTGAACTTGGAGTGATAGCTCTGAGTAAATCCATTACAAATGTTCCAACCAACGTAACTGAAACAAAGCCTGAAGTAGGAAAAACTAGAGTTGAACTCATCCTTGTTCTGGAGTAGAGTCCGGCACTTAGGTGGTTCTGGTTTCCAACAAATCCAACAAGCACCTTCTCTGAGCTCTCAATTAACACCTCTTTAAAATGCACGCTTGCTGAGCTGTTATTTTTGACCATTGCTTAGGACCTTAGTATACTTGTATTATTTCCTACAGTTTTATTTGAACTGCAAACACAGCCATGGAAAATCCTGCTTGAGAAATCATCAGAAAGCAGTAATATTGACACAAGCACATTTGCCTCCTCATTATTTGTGTTTGGGTTTCCAGTGAGATGTGGATATTAAATCAGAGGTAGAACAGAACAACAAAAGGAATCCTAGTCTGTAAACCTCCATGGCTGCCTTAAGACTAGCTCTTTCCATGCATTAATGCCCACATTAGCTGAGACTTTTTTTTTTCCCCTCTGAGGAACAACAACAAAACAACAAAAAACCCAATGCCCCAAAGAAACATCCAACGATGACAGCAAGTACCTTCAGACTGCATGCACAACAAAACTGAAGCTGTATCCTCCACTGACTTGCCGTTCTCTGCAGCACAGCTGAATATATATGCCACCGTGTCCGTGAATTTTTGGTAAAACGTGCAGAGAAAAGTGTCAGAGGTAACAGGATTGGAGAAAGCTAATGACTTCATTTGCAGCAGTCAGGCCTGCTCACCTGACAGCTGTCCTGTGTGGAGCACCGGGTAGCAAATCACCACTTCCATGCAGAACTACACCTAGTGAAGACTGGCTTTTCTGGTAGCACAAGCAGCTAAATTTCTCATCTGCCCTATGGTACAGCACAATCCACCCTCTTTAGAGAAACTTGCCCGTTCTTTGCATTTAACCTTTTAAGAAAAGAAATGAACAGGAGAGGAAGTATATCTAGCCAAAGCCCCCCATATTCTTGCTGCCTATTCACTGCAACTTCTGTGGTTTCTGTCTCAAAGACTGCTCTGCAACCCTCTTAACTTTCCCAGTTTAAACCAGTGTGTATCACCAGCTGTGCTCTGCAGCTTGGTCTCTTCCCTATCACACAAAATTTCCTCTTTTAACTAGTTCTATTCACAACATCAAAAACCAGGAGTAATTTGCCTGAAGTTAAATAAATTACTCTGCTATAAAAACAGCATGGTACTAATCCTTTTAGGGCATGTATATTCATTTAGTTGTTCAGTGCCCTTATTTAAAGCTGAACCTTCAGCTGCTTGGGGACAGGGCTAGCTTCCTGCAAGTCAGTAAGGTTCTAGTGATTTGACCCCATGCTGAGGACTTCGCCTTCAGTATCTGTAAAAATGCACACTGATGCTGTAGGTACCCCACTGTAGATGACAGATGTCAAATATCAAGAAATGCATTGGCTGCGTTTGGGTGTTTTGGACCCCAGATTTGTGTGCTTTATGCATTGAAACAGTACTGACCTTGTCCCCCACCAGGTCTGTGGCAGGAGATAGTGCTGTGGTGGATCCAGACCCAAGAAGTATACATCGTGAGGATTCAAGTGTTTTCATTTTTAATAGCTTTTTCCTTTAGTTAACATCTGTACATGTTTACTAAATCATGTTTTGTTGCATCTTGACCTTATGTTCTATCTTTCAAAATCAGATGTCTTGTGACAGCATACGAAAGGTTTTGTTTGTTTGTTTTTGTGCTTTTTGGATTTGTTCTCTTGGTTTCTCTTGTCACAAGCCTCCTGGGTTTTGGGATATCTGCTGTAAATCATTTCATACTTTTTACACTTAGCTGGTTTTGCTTTTTTCTCTGTGCATTACTTAATCATTTAAATGTTACAGGAAATCGCTACGTTTCTGTTTGATTTTACGGAGGTGAAATCCATTTGTTCAACCAAAAGCCATTCTCGTGCCTAGATATTTCCTTTGTTCTTCTTGTATTTATTCAGCTTTACAACATTAAGGTGCAGCAAAATGGTAAGAATTTCCTGCAGTGCATTCCTGGAAAAAGTAAACAAGCCTTCCACAAATAAAACAGGATGCTTCTCTGGGAGGGACTGATCTGCAGAAAGCTCAGAATACCTCCGTAAGCAAGAACTGAGCTGAAGGTAGTGACAGGACACACTTCCTCCATCGCTTGTCACAATCACTTGTCACACCCTTGTTCAGGTGTTAAAACACTATCTTACTCCGTAAGCAGACTGATAAAAAAATCAATCAATGTCACTCCAAAGGGAGTAAGTCCCTCCTCAGTATGAACTCTGCTCCACTATTCCTAAGAATTTTGACTTTGATGACTGATTTGTTTTTCTCAATTAGAAAAAAATATCTGTCAGTCTCTGTTTTTGCTGACAGAGAACGCAGTTCAAAGCGTTTTAAAAAGAAGCATCCTTGGCAATTACACCTACTAAAAATAAGTAGTGCTTTACAATGCCATTAATTACTATAATTACTGTGCCCTGAGTGAGGCTTGCAACAGGCAGGGATTGTTTCAGCACCGTGTGTTGCAGCGAAGCACAGCTAGGAAACACTCAGGTTTTCATGGTGCGGATTTTCTCCCAGATCCCCAAGCATAAATCTCATCAGCATTAATATGAATTCCGAAACCCATATCGAAGTGTGAAGGATCTTACTATGCTTTTGTACGCTCAGGATCTAAACTATAATTTCAACCATTAACAAGCACCATTTAGCATTAGATTTGGTAATGTTATATTGTGGTTCTTGCAATTTTGTACAAGATGCACTACAAGCTCAGTGAAGGCTAAACTGTGGTACTGAATAAACACTTTAAATAATGAAGCAGAAATAAAGAGTGAGTGTTAATTTAAAGATTTTAACTTTTTTTTTTTTTTTTTTTTTTTTTAAATAACACCAACGAGCAAAGTTCAAACGATACCACCTCACCATACCAGTAAAAATCAAGTGTATCGTTCAGAGATACCTCTAGGAACAAACTCTAGGTGCACAATGTACTTCCTATCATCTCAGTTTTGCCTAGGCTCAGTTTTTGACCAACATCGTTGCAACTGCCAACTCCTACCTGTAGTATTATGGAGGCCATTTTGCAACAAAAGAACAAGCTAATTGCTCACTGAATCAACACTGACATTTTTCAAAAGCTTCTGCTCTCATGGGAAAAGCACATCAGAATCCATGGCAAGTCCCTGCACACCTGTATTTTTGGGAGAAGATGACTCTTCTGTGTGACTACGGGATGTCCCTGCTGTCACCCATGCAGGCTGCTTTAATTCTGGGGTCCCCACCAGCAATCAACCCCAGCTGCTCTGTGACTTGTATAGCCAGACATCAGTGAAAAAATTGTGATGGCATTTGTTCATCCAGCACCACATATCCTAACAAAATAGTCAAGCCAACAGTTACTAAATGAAGTATATTAACTTCACAAGCCCAATCTATACTTTGCCATGAAAACAGGTGCATCTGCAAGTATTTCTCATTAGAAATGTAATTAATATGCATAAACTTGTTTGCCAAGCAATTTGCAAATGAATCAAGATCTAAATTAAATACAGAAGTCTCTTTCCTCTCCTCTTTCCCTGTCTAGGTAAATTTTGAAAATAATCCCTTTGACTCAAGCCTGACATTGTTTCAAACGTTTCTTCATCACCACAGTAATTCTGATATAGTAGAAAGAATTATTTCTGGGAATAGTTGTAGCCTGCAGTTAGAGTCTCCCACTAATATGGTGGATGCACTGCCACGAAGAATGAAACTTACTGTTTTTGATTTATGATAGAGAGACTCAAAGAGACTCGATCACCTGCTGCAAAGAATAGTAATTATAAAACAGCTTCCTGATGAATTGTTATTTGTTATACAAATGAATTGTTAGTGAGAACCTTGCCTTGGAAGATACTGACATGTATTTCTGTATTTCTATAATTTTGATTAATCAATGTGTCTCTGACTGCTTGCTGTTGTGCATTTGGCTACTCAAACCCACGGTACAGCTCTCAGCCCTTGGCTGGAGGACTGAATCCTTTTAAAAACAGAATATCAGAGAGCAACAAAAAAATATGCAGGGCTGACTCAGGCTTCCATGATTCCCTTGGCAAGATGGGGTTTTGCAACCCTGCGGATGATGACCAGAACTATTCTGCTGCTTTCACAGAAACAGGAGCAAGGGGAAAAGGGACAGAGCTAGGACAGAAAGTGAGGATCAAGGTCCTAAAAAGACTTACTTGCTGGGATAGAAAAGGAAGTAGGTGGGTGGATTAAGATACCAGCAATTGCTACTTCTTGGAGAAACCCCCTCCCCTCCTTAGCTGCAGCTAACAAACCCTCACCTTCTCTTTCCAGTGCTCTGTGCTAGACAAAACAGGCAGCGTGGCTCCAATCCATTTGCTGCCCTAGACAGCAGCTTGTGTCACTCATATCTCATGCCATTCTCTGAAAATCATTCTTCCAGCATGAGTATTTAAATAAATAATAATTTGTGCTAAATTCCCTGATGTCTTTGAATTCAGACACTCTGACAACAGTTGCTGGCAATCATGAGTAACAGGAGTCGACACATTCATTCAAACAAAATGTGGCTTTTCGTTTGTTTGGTTTTGTTTTGTTTAAGACTCAGTATGAAATGTCTTCACACTATTATTTTTATTCTACCAAAATTATTATTATTTTTTAAATGTATTTTATTTTTTTCCCCATCAGCTATTAAAACTTTGACTGTTCTGCACACACATTTGGAAAGGGTGAAAAACTATTCCCTTCAAAATTACCTCTGGACTGAGAACAAGGCTTGACCACTAACTAACCCTTGTATGATTTCAGCCTGGGTTAACCAGCATAGCCTTGAGATAACTCTGGAAGAGAGGTTTAACATTCCCGTGCTGGCCTCTCAATCAAGCCTTTCCATTTTTCCTGAATACATCTAAGTACGCGCACCACATGAAACACAGCTTGGTAATTGCCTTTCATTCTTCCTCCTAATACAGAAAAAATGAGAGAACAAATATTTTGAGAGGGAAGTTTAGAGACCACTTTCTTGCTGCCATATGGCAGCACGAACAGATCTGGGGTTTTGTTTGGTTTGTTTTCATCATGTTTCTCTAACTTTGGTTACAACTTGGCAATTTCTCTTGCTCCTCAGCAGAAAATGGTGGTAGATGGTCAATGAAAGCAAAGATGGAGGAAAAAAAAGTCACCACTGTTATTATTAACCAATATGTGAGATGTTTGCACAAAGCATCACAGTTCTGTATCCAAATGGATTTCTTTGTAGAGCATGAAATTGTACAAAAGTAGCTTCCAAAATTGTATGAAATTATTTCTTCAATTGAAATGTCAAATCCATAGATTTTGATGATTTGGAAATAATTGCATGGATCTTACTTCCTTCATTTCTGCAAAAATCAGTATATTGTGCTCCTGGCGTTCCATTCGATGGAACTAATTTGAAATGAAGGATTGAAGCATGAATTCAACTGAAAAAAGATGCTTCATGTAGGTGAAATATAAACTGCTCTTTTTTTCCCCCTCTGTCATCATCGGTGAGTCAAATTGGCCAGCACTTTGAATTAGAATCCACCTCTGAACTACGCAGGTAGTGAACAAATCATACCATCTATCTATATCATCGCACCAATAGATTGAAAAATTCATTATTTGATTCTCTGCCTTCTCCATTAATTAGGTAATGTTTGTAAAACGCTTTGAAAATGAAAGGAGCTACATAAGCAACGTTATTATCGTCACACGCTTCAGGGCAGATAAAGAATAAGCTAATGAAAGCCTGCAATAAGAAGAAAATGGGTGAAATTTAAATGAGGTGTATTCTGCAGAGACAAGGAAAGTGACCAGATAGTTGCAGAAAAGTTCAGATAGGACTTCAATATTACATTGTAATTCTGAGATCTGTCGAGTGCCCAGCACAGAAATAAATTGATGATCTTAATCCATATCCTAAAGGACAAGGTTGCCCTTCATGTCAAATCATCACCTTTTAATAGGGTTTTTGTACCTAGGAGATAACAGCACCTCTGCAAGGTGTGCAGCAGACAGTATGGGCACACTGAAGTTCCTTCTGCACCTCCTCTGACTTGGCGGAGTCTCCAATTTTCAGGGCCATGTGAATAGTAGAGGGACACAGTTATTTTCCTAGACTCCATTGCCTATTCAGATCTCTCCAGGTAATGAGGTCCTTAATACAGGATTAATACTAGTTTAAAGTAAGGGATATAAGTTAACAACAAAGTTTAAGAGAACAATGCATTTTTAGATTGCTAGATATTTTCCCTTTAAACCACAACATTCTCCAGATTGGCTGGTTTCAGAAGCTGGGGCAGACTTTGCTATTGTGTTGTAGCTCTTCATAAGGAAAGAGTTAAAGGACTCTGTTAATAAGGTGTTTTAGGAAGTGAACAAGCTGCCAGTCTTTTGTTTATAGTTAGTGGTTTGTGGCTGAACGCAGCTTTACTATTCTTCCTTCCAGACCTTTGGGGCTAAGTTCATTGCTCTGAAATTTGTTAGAAGCCTTTAATTGCAATTTAATATCTAAAAATCTATTTACACACAACTGCTGAATTGCTGCTAACCACCACTTCCTTTTGATTAACACCATTCAGTCTGTAAGGCTGGTAACTACACATCTAGCAAGATGGACAGTAATAAAGAAATGCTTAAAGAACTAAACCCCCTTATTTTTACTACCTCTTTTTCTGTTCTGCTTTTATGTCATTTTGGCTCTAGACTTGTGTTTTCTTCTGTAGTTACTTTACTGTCTTATTGCTACAGCTCCTGCAGATAGAAAATATGAAACTCTACATGTTTTTGCATTTTTTCTCCACAAAACCCACTATTGCTTCCTTCCTGGAAAAGAAATAAAAAATCTTGAGAATAAATATTACTGATGAAATCCCAAGCTTAAGACCCTTGATTCCTGTAGATCTAGTGTAGTCTTTACAATCGGATCATATAAACTCTGTAAAGAGGTTTGGTGATCTCTTTCTTTTTGAGACTTATTGTGAGGAACTCCTGAGAGAAACTGTTGGTTAATTTACTTTCAACATAACTCATACGAAGAGTCATTGCACACTGCTGATGAGTTTTGAACGCCTGAGTTTAAAAGACAAGAGAAAAATTCTTGCTTGAATTTATCTTGTCAAGGCTTTACATCCTTCTAATATGTTCCTTTGTGTTCTGCATTCCTCAGTACATTAGTGAGCAAAAAACAGCAAGGGACTTTAAACAAAATTAAGCAAATTTCAATTTTATTTTTCCCCATATTTCTAATAGAGGTAATGAACTATGGCTTTTTCAAAAATATACCTCATCACTTTATAAAGGAAAAGTACATCAAATTAGGTGGTCAAAGTTAATGGTAGAGAATTTGCAAGATCTGAGGGATGTGCCTTCCATTTTCGTATGCTCCTAGGTGTTCAGCCACAGGTCTGTCTCCTTCTGTCCAGGAGTGAAAATAACAAATATTTCCTAATCTTTCAAAACAAGCTTAGCAAGAACTTTATCAGCCAAAGACTGTACAGCTTTAATTAAGATGACTCTTGAGTGATTATATTTAGATACATAGTTTGTCAATACCATATGCCCAGTATTTTTAACATTTATTTCATTACTCGTAGCCAGGAGATGTAGCAATTAGGCACTGATTTATCTGCTCTGCTAGAAAATAAACATTTTCTGTCCTGTCATTACAGAAAGCATATTCTGGTCTGAAGTCAGAGCAGAGACAGATTCTTGGACTGATCGAGACTTCCATGTGCAATGACAGTTTGGTAGTTTAATCTGATTTTTCATTTGCTTTCCAGATTTCTCTGCAAATGTTTGCCAGTGCACTTCCTGGCACAAAACACAGGGGAAAATCCTGTTTAGATTCCACACCACTTGCACTGTCAAGTACAGATGTCAAGGGAAACACTTCAGTCTTAAAAAAGAACAAAATATTGGTAAGCTCATGGAAGAGAGAGGTATGAGTGATAAGAGAAAAACACTTTCCTGAGATAACCTCATATTTTTATACATGAAAAGTAGCTGCAATTCTTTTATATGGTCTTTTCCCAAAGGTTTAATATCCACGTGCCAGCCAAAATTAGGAGAAACACTAGGAACAGTTGCATAGGCACTGGACTGTAGTAGAAAGAAACAGATCTTTATGCAAAGATAGATGTATTAAGAGATGTGCATGCTCATCGAAAGCAAAGCAGGGAAACAGCGGAAATAAAACCAAGATTCCCTTAAAAGCACTGGATAGTTTTATTTCTCTGCAATTCATGTTCTGTACATTGAGATCAAATCTATGCCTTTGCAGGAACTCACAGTGAAATTACATAGTATTGCCAACATGAAGCACTAGACAACAACATCAAGGTTGAAAGGCATGTGCTCAGCAGCCAGAAAAAAGCCAAAATAAGGGCTACAAGGGCAGCTTCAGTTGGATTCTTTTATTTGTGTATGCTCATTTTGAGAAGAGACTGTCATAAGATTTTAAGATGGCACTAAACACATCTCGCCCCCTAATGTTATTCTTGGAAGTGGCTAAACCACTGCTGCTGAAAATTCCCACACAATAACTCTGGCTGAAGTATATGTTTAACATGACAGGTGTCAGTCAACAAGATTACATTTGAGCAAAGTTACACACAATTAGGGAACGAAAAGCTATTATTATAATAAAAGGAAGTGCTGAGCAATCCTAGCTATGGTCTTAGCTACTAGTCCAGGTCCTGCACATAATACAGTCCATTTCTTTAATGCATACTTCTCAGGGCCGTTGCAAGGATTAAGAGCTCTTTATGTGAACTAAAGTGTAACCAGCTGTCACCAGCTGGTTTTCTTCATTCCCTGCCTGCAGCGATAACTAAGTTCAATTGCTGTACATTGTAAAGGAAAAAAAAATAATCAGAGTGGCTGAAAGAAGAGTCGGATGCAATTATTTTCATAGGCTGCTCTTGCTTCTGTTTTTAAGAAATAAACTATTTGGCTATTGTCAGCTGATAGTCTGGAGTACAACATACTCAACTTATTTAGAGCATACTGATACAAGAAGAGGTACGGTAAGAGAAAGAAGGCACCGAAGCAGCAGTCCTGGTTCACCGTTCTGCCTTCATACTCCTGCCACTCTACCAATTTGCTTTGCCTGTCATCTGGATGGCAGCAGCGCTGCTCAGTTTCCACCTTTGCTTAACTCTTCAGGCAAAATACCTTTACTTAATAAATCCACTTAATTAAAAAAAAAAAAAAACTGATAACTTCAGTTTTCCCTGCTGGACTCCCCCAAAATATATATATATTTTGATAATCAGATGAAGAAAACTGACGAGTTTTATCTTCAGCAGACAAACCTATACTTGCTGTATAAGTACATTTAATTTATCTCCCTTTTCTGTCTTCTCATGTGGCTTTCCAGATGAAGGCCAACAACAGTTGTCAATGACTGCCTTGTATTTTAATGTTCTCTCCATATCATACTTTTACAAGGTCTTTTCTAAGCGAGTTTTAAAAATATTTACCAGCTGTATCAGGGGAGCAGGGGGTTGGAAGAAGGCAGAGAAAAGGGATCCCGATGTTGGCTTTTCCTCTTTCAGGATTCATTTTTGACCCCCATCATCTTTCATCTTCATCTTTCTAGTCTTCCCTTTTGATTTATTCCTCCTACTCTAGTCTGAATCAACTGTTGTCCTGGGAACATTGAAAACAGTCTTCATGAGATTCACCTGTGGCACATGGCAAGGTGATGTATTACGGGGAGAAAGAAAAAGCCTGGCAGACCGAATGCTCTCCCCAAGGCATATTCCTTCCTCATTGCTATGCACGTTTGTTAAATCATAACTACAGCCCATTCTCTCCAGTAGATAATGAGTTTTTGCGTGAAGACAAAGTCCTTCATCATATATCAGACTGCTCTAAAACATGAATCAAAGTCAACTAAAAAGACCCTACAAAAAGGCCAAGGATTCATGCAGCCAGCCTCTCCTGGTTATAGAGGCCCTAGAGACAGAATGAGTCCATCATTCTCACCTCTGAAACTCCGGGCTCTCCAGAATTATGACTTTTCACCTGTTGCACCCTACTAGATAATGGGACAAACAGATGTCACTGCGAAGAAATTAGGAAGTCTTGCTGCTGATACACAAGTAAAAAGCAAATCTCAATTCACTCCTCGGTTCCCCCTTTTTTGTAGCAGTCTTCCAATGTTAAAAAAATAAAAAAATTATACATTTGGAAAGAACTGTTATTTTTTCCCAATGCCTCATTTCAGAATTTTCTGACTTTGTGCAATTTAAGTATAATTTTAATATAACTGCAGCGTGTGTTAGTGAAGGGGAAAATGTTGCGTTAAAATTACAGGTTAGATTATCTGAGGAATAGTGTGCAATTCAGACTGTGGCCTTAGTATCCATTATCTGATTATTTCCTTGCCAGCACACATACACACAAGAACAACTGTGCAATTTAATGAAATAATCGTATCCATGCAATCTGTTTAAAATACAATAACTTAATAATACCATCCACATAAAGTTTTAGACTGCAAGTGCATTACCCCTGGAAGATTCTGAAGAAGAAATTAAATTGTAATCAAGTAATTATCTAATGAGGTGTTACACAATACAATTTTGCCAGCAGTAAAGTGAAAAACAGAACTAAAACAGATAAAATGCTTTCTCCAAAGTGATAAAAAGCCTCAGCTCTACAATGTTAGAATTATGGCAAATGTTAATAGCCATTTCAGACAAACATTTTATAAAAGATTTATAACATACTTGTCCCATGATTTGCACATGTATGCATGAACTATTCTGAATGTGATACATTACGTCAACCTCAGAATGCCTGTCTGAAAATATTAATACATTAGGATACATAAGGGTAAACTGAGGCATAAAGAACTTGCCTGAATCCCTTAATTGTGGAAAAGCCTACCTATTGCTTTCAGTAATACACAGAGAGAATCAATGTCCTGACCTTGTGATCAGATTTCACCAAAATCCCAGTGATCTCACATAGACTCAGATTGTCAGAAGAGTTCAGATTTGACTTACTATTTTGAAATGTTAACAGAAATGTCAACAGCCAACATATTTTGAACAATTGCATTCAGTTCAGGCCAGAGGTTTAAGAATTTTTGAGAACCTTATAGAGCTTTTATATGTATTTGCATCTTCATGTCCCTCCGCAGTTCTGTGTATTTGGCTCTTAGACCCAACTTTTAAAAATATCCACATGCATGTTTAACCTGGGGCATGGATATAAATTCATAGTACATACAGCCATGATGGCAGGATTAGATTCTCAGTGGAAGCAGTGAGAGCAGCAGGTTTGGGCCACATACTAGAACCAGTACCACACTCAAATACCGGTACCCTGTTCCCACGTGTGTTAGTCTAACAATATATACATGTGCCTCCACCTACAAGGTAGTGCACTATGAGTCCTGGATGAGACTTCTGTCTTTTTCACTAGGTTTTGTTTCTGGCACAATTACCATTCTCAAACATGCTATTCAAAATCCATTCTGAAATTCTTTAAGTAAACCACACAATGCAGGCAGTCCAGCTAGGTGGAATCTGGCTCAAGGTGCTTTGTCTTGCTAGCGCTAAATATTAATGAGATTCTCTCCTTCAGGCAGCCTAGAGATCTGCTGCGATTCACGTCTACCTGTAAACACTAAATACAGTAACAGCTCTGTACAGAAACAGTTATGCACAGTATACTCAGCTATCTCCCATACATAATCTTTTGGTATGTCACATCCAACCTGAGCATGAAGAAAATTGGAATGCAGCTGTAAAGTTAGGATAATACTAAATAAGGAGAGAAATTGGTCAAACTTTGTCAGCAGTTTGGAGATTACCTACTCCTATGTCCACCAATAAATCCAATCCTTGAACAAAACTTTTGGTCAGGCCATTAAGATGAGCGTGTCAAGAGAGAGACCAATAGAGAATAAATCCCAAGTCCATATAGAGTATTTCACCCATGAAGGGTGAATATTACCTTTCTTCTCTCATGAGTGTAAAAACTCCGTAAGTCATGGCTGCATAGGCACGAATGAATTATGAAGGTCTTTTGCTTTAGTAAAAGGAGCAGGATCAGCATTTGTAGGCAAGACATTCTATTTATTCTGTATATTTCTTGATTTGTTTTAATTTAAAAGTGTTTTAAACTGTCAGTTCTCCTAGTAAAGAAATGATCAGAGAGAAAAATAGATCAGATTCATTAGAAACACATAATATGGCTTTCTACAGGTGATCATAAATAATGTTGATTTCTGCAAATGGTTCTCCATTCCATTTTTCAACGAATGGCAGGCATTCATAAGACTATCTTGTTTCATTCACTGCTGCTCTTCTGCGCCAAATGAAACAGGAAACCTCTGAAAATAAATGTGCAACTGTGCCATTTAAGACCATCTGAACTGGAGATTACATAAAAGTAGAGCTTCTGCCTTCAGAAAATCTATTTCATCATTTGTTCTTATCCTGAATCAGATAGAAAGCCAAAATAACAATGCCTCTGTGAGTATAAAATGTTATGAACTGTGTCACCTGGAAGAAAAGAAGTGCCATAAAGGTATGTCTAGTGCTGGGTCCCCAGTGCTTTCTATGCAGGCTTACGGGAACTGAGGTTCAAAGTTCTTCGCATGCTTCCCTTCCCCAGTCTCTCTTTCAGACTCCACTTGCGGTCCTACAGGGCTCTAGGCAGACTCCAGCTCACCTTGGTTCTCCCTGTACTTCACTGCCCTACCATCTGGAGTGATGGGATTCTGTGAAACTATTTGTTTCCATTCTTCTAACTGAAAATCCTTATTTTGATCTTTTTTTTTCCCCCCCACAGAAAACTTTCTAACAGACACATTTTTCATTTCCAAACTTTCTGCCTGTGGGAGAATGACTTAAGAGGGAAGATACATCAATGTTATGAGGCAAGAGGAGGAAAGAAGAGAAGGGGGAGTGAATACCATGCAGTTATAAGGCTAATAAAGAATTTCTTGAAAAGTTTTAAAAACAGAAAAATGGCTTTGCTGCGTCTATGCTTCAATGTTTCATCTAACATTACAAAATAAACCTGAGTGAAACACTAGAGAGAGCACTTTTTTCTCTTACATTCTTGAGACTTTCACACTAGTTCTGGCTGACATTCATTTCAAAATAACTTTAAAATGTTGGGGTTTTTCAATTGTCTTGAAATGCCATCATGGCAAGCCCTTGTGTTCTCTTTGTACTATCCAGATGAACTGAGCTCCAGTCCACTTACTCCTTTTGATGGGTCCGTCCTTTCCTTACAGGTTCTTCCAGCCACCCATCTGACCTTGCACTGCTAAGGAACAAAGGAATTTATCTGTTCAACAAGTGTCTGCTGTGTCACCACAACCTCTGCAGACAATGGCAATCACCATCTACTTCTAACCAAGCATATGCAGTGTGATAAGAAAGTATTGTTCTGCCTTTCTCACTCTTCAGGTGATGGAGGAAGACAACAACAACAAATGTCCATTGATCTGCTGGAGAGAACTGCCACAGCTGATGCTCCAGAGACCCTGTGCTGTCAAGATGAAATCAGAACAAGCATTACCTTATCATTTGATTTTCTTCATCCTCAGAGTCTTCCTATCCAACTTTAAACTCTACTCAATAGCTCATAGAGTCCAAAACTGACATTAGGCTGGTTTATTAGCTTTCACGAATTGTTAATCCCTGTTTATATGAAACTCACTTAATGAACTGCTGTAGACTTGCAGCCACCTGATGCTGGTGATTTTCAGTCATCAAAATGCCACTGGTATTTTTATTGCCTGGATTTCTTTAGTCACATTCAGTAAAGGCCCCCAAAGTACTGTATGCTTCGACACTCAATGACAAAAAAAAAAAAAAGCAAAATGACACCAAAAAAACAGCTCCAAGGAGAAGTCCAATATAAGGAAAAGTATGGCAACATGCACTTGCACAAACATAAGCTTTTCAGCTGCCTGCTGATTCTAGGATCAATGAAGTGTTTAAAGGAGAACGTATTTGAAGAGCCACCTTTGATGCCTGTATCTCTCGGGCAGAATTGACTCTACTCTTTTACCTTCTCATACAGAGACAGATCCCTGAAAACAAGTTTTCATATACCAAGTTGGATGGCTCCTCTGTCTCAGAAGCAGTTCCAGATCATAGTGCTTTTGATTAAAAGGGGGTAGTTTTGTTTGGTTAATTGGTTCCTTGTTCTCCCAGAACTTCAAGGAATTAAAAAAGGACCATTGAAAATGTTTTTCAAAAGCTCAGAACTGTTTTGGTTATATGAGCCTCATCAATAGCAGCAACAAAAAACCCTCCTGCACTGAATCCTGCAGCCTGTCAACCAGTTTAAAAGCATGCAAACATACTAAACCATGAAAAAAAAAAAGGAAGAAAACAAGAACAGCAACAAAAACCACACACACACACACACACAAAAAAAACACAAAACAATGCAGATTTCAAAAGGCTGTTGTGTATATTTCTAGGAGTGTAAGAATGTGCAGAGTCTTTCAAACTAAGCTCAATCAGATGCAATCAAGTCCCAGCAAAATGGGCCCAAGTCCATCCACACCTCCTCTAGCTGACCTGCTGAGGCAGAGGAATATGTCACCATCAAATACCAGGCAGACAATATGGCTAAAGTGGGCATCTGAATATCCGGGTAGCCAAAGGAAAGATTAGAGACAGGAGAGGCATCAATTAGAAACTGAAACCAGAGAATTAAAAGGTGATCTTGAATCAAAAGGGATAGCGCAGACATGGCTTAGTGTCTTAGCTTTGTTTCTGGTGAATCAGTGTCACCGTTGTGCTCAAGCAGGTGCTGGGTTATAACGACCTGAGAAAACACAGGATCATTTACAGCAATTAGGCTTCTTCCCTAAATGAATAGAAAGCCAAAGTGTTTTTTTTTGTTGTTGTTGTTTGTTTGTTTGTTTTTTTTTTTTTTAAATACAGCAACTTCTGTCAGGAGAAGGGGAATGAAAAGGAGTGAAAGGAACAAAGTCAAACCCAGTTTCATAGCCACCTTATAACTTCCCCACTTCATATACTCACCTGTTGGTGTTCGACAGCTGTTTGAACAACAACCTCATTCAAATGCTGTAACTTTTGGTTAGCCCTGAAGAGGTCAGGCAGTTGGACTGAATGATCTCGGAAGGCCCCTTCCAACTGAATTTTTCTATTCTCTTCTATTTTCATTTCTGTTTGTGGTGATTGGTGGCACACATTTAGACAAATCTGTGAGGCTCCACCAAAGTATAATATATCACCTCCCCGTCATTGTTCTCAGGGCTGAAGCTAGGGAATTTTTAAGATAAGAATGTGGCTTTCAAGCAGCTTTGCATCACAGAGTTTTGGTGTTATATCGATAATAATTACAACCACAAACGACTAAGTCCAGCAGAGGCAGAAATGCCCTGCTCTGGTAAAAGGGTCTCCAGTTCCTGTTTCTCTGTTTGCTCTATATACTACAGCAAGTATGGATAAAAAGAAAGCTAAGCACACTTCCTCTGCTCAGTTTGTCATTTGCTCTTTTATAGCTTGCATGCTACTTTGTGGGATGAAAGGGAGCTTAGCACTTTTTGGGGTCCTGACATGTACAACTAAAACAAAAAGGCTAAATGTGGCAAAGAAATCCTTGCTCTTGGCTCACTACTAAGCAGGACACACCATATGAAGTGATAAACATCTGTTGCAGAGTCTCTGAAATCTCTGGGGATTTTAAAATCCTTTCCAAGATTCCCCCATGCTCTTGCCCCCTGCCAACTCCGTCTGAGAAGCGGGATGCCTGGCAGGAAGGACCAAGAGGGCAAGGACAGCTCCTGCTCTCTGATCCAGTTCACTGCAGCTGACCGATGAGGGTCTTGGAGTCTGTTGATTTTCAAGACCACTATGTTCTTTCCAAGAGGTTCAGATGCTACTAGCCTGGAAATTTTTACAACGAACAAAGTTGGGAATATTGTAGAATGTTGTATTGTTAGCAGAAAAATAATTAATACGATTTATGTAGATTTGGGACTGTTTGGAAGGGTTCATTCTCAGTGCAATATTCAATATTTGCTTAATATCTTGTCAGACATTAATTATATCCCCAGATAGGAAATTATACTCAACTGTAGCAAAATGGTTCTTACCATTAATTCTGTCAGAAATAGGGAAAGATTAACTGTACTATGTTTGGCATAGATTATTTAGTGGTGCACAGGCAATTAGAATGAAAATGCATGCATCTTCTGAAAAATGTATGGAGTGAAAACGATTGTAATTCCATTAAGCGTAACGATGATGAAACTAGTTAAAGAAGGGAAGAAAATAAGAGGAAAAAGGCCCTTCACTAGGGAAAAATAAAATTTAAGCCCATAAACAGAGCGTGAAAGAAGAGACAGGGAAATTGTATTAAAAAGTTATTTTGACCAGTATTCAGATGCTGTAGAATATCCTTGTTCTGACCCATAATTATTCTGGTACCATACTTTCAAACATGTAACCAGCCTTATTATAATTATTTGTACAAAGTCAGACGCATATTCTATGCCACAGCTATATCTGGTTTACTACCACCAGTTCAAAATCCTCTTAACATTTTAAATCCAGAGCTGTGTCATTCATAATCTCCTGGAGTCAAAGTTCACTTCAGATCTGCAATTGATTCGTGGCACGGCAACGGCATTCTCTGTTGTGGAAACATCAAAGTCCTCCATGCCATACACTTCTTACCCAATTAATATGACCTTTTTCTGATCAGAATTAGAAATAAGAAAAGCATATACCAAAATAAATTGTCTTATACAGATACAAAACAAAGCAAATCATTTAAAAGCTGCTGTTTGAGAGGACCATGTGTCAATCCAAAAAAATCAGCTTCTCTCTTTCTTTTTTTTTTTTTTTCTGAAAGCATATAAAAACTATTACCATTGATCAGTACAGGCTTTTGTGCAGCTGCACAGCTCACATGCAATCATATACTTAACCCATCACCTCTTCCCACCTCACTTGGATGTGAGTTAACTCCACCATAAAATTCTCCTGGGTATCATGAAAACTGTACAGCTGGCCTCTAAACTGGCCTTTCAATTAATGCTTACAACTGCCAAAAAAATGAACTCTACATTTAGTCCACAGAGTAAAATGGAATAAGCATAAACCAGAAAACTTGGACATCCCAGTATACTCCCTCATACTCCTATTAAATAGACATTTAAAAAATGTAATATATTTTATTCATTCATGCCTATAATAATTAGAAATACATTTTGCATTTATCTCATGCTAGTGTTCATAGCTCCCCGGTGCCATTTCTCTGTAGCACCAAGCAAGTGTATCTTGTCCTTGCCTGTGCAATCCATCATGTCATTTTGACTCATTAATCTCTGCCTTTTCTTTAAAAGACAGTGTCCTTTTAATCACAACGTCATGCAATGTGCTTTCCAGTATGAAATCCCTAAATTTTCAGAAGAGTCATCAAATTCTGCTGCCCCCACTATCTTGCAGCATCAGCCGTCTGATTTTGGTTCCCATAAAGTCCATGCCTAGACTTAAAGGCTTTCTGTTGAAGAAAGACATTTTGGGGCCTTTAGGGTGTATCCAAGGACATAGAGATCAGACACCAATACCCACAACTATCTCCAGAAGAACCAATACACCTAGGAGTCATGGTGTGCTGTGCTAAAAGAAATGCCACAAACATTGTAGGCATCTTAGCCTAGCAGAAGAGGGAGAGTTTGGGTGCAGCATCAAGAGGAGGCGTGCCCCCACCAGGTGAGGTCCGCTCCCAGTTTTGGAGTAGCTCTTCGGATGCTAGCTCAGCAGCCTCTGCATTGTGTCCCATTTGCTGTGTTTGCACACACCTTAACGTGCAAATTGTCAAAAGTCAAACTGGTTTCCAACCCTGGAAATTTTGACAGCTATTCTGATGCTTGGGGGAGATGGAAGAGACTTTAGTGAATGATTTGCTTCACCACTTAAATTTTCAAAGTGCGTGTACTTGCCCCCAAATTAGCGTCAATGTTAAAATACAAAATGTGTGAAAAAAGATACCTAAAAAATATTGTTACCCTGTAAAACTATCCTCCCTTGAATATCACCTTGATCAGATACTGTGCAGGACTAGGCAGACTAAGAACGAATGAATCATATCTTGTTCCTGAGCTCTGCATTAGTAATTTGATGCCTCCATATAGGACCTCACCTGCATATTAAAGATACGAAGGGGTTTTTAGTTTCTGCAGCTTTCTTCAGAAGAGGGAAGTAGCACAGAGGTAGCACTTGACGAAGAGATTTACTTGAGGAAAAGAATGGGTTTGTCATCTCTTAGTGGGACCTGGAGAGCGCGGAACCTAATTTTTGGATTGTATGATAAGCTAAAATAAAATGGAAAAGGAGTATTTGTAGTACTGCTTCAGTTCGTAAAGATTCTTAATGTGCTAATTAATTCTCATCTCCTCTTCCACCCTGCTCTCCTTTATTTGTATGGAAGAGAGAATCTCAGCATTCCAAAGTCACTCAGAGCCTCTCGTTTCTACATGTCTAGCATAGGAACACCCTTCACACAAATATTCTTGCTCATTTCGATTCAAAACAAGATCTTAAATACAGCAATGCCAGTTCTTTTGGCATATATTACCAATGCACATCCCTAGCAATGATTAGGCACAGAAGAAGAATATCAACACAAAATCTATTCCTGTTCATTGCAATTTCTCTCCCCCCCCCCCCCCAAAAAAAAAAGAAGAAAAAGAAAAAAGTATGATATGTTGCCCCGATGAAAAATAAAGAACAGTTTTGCTGAATTCAGCAAACCTGAGGCACCAGAACGCACAACAAAATTGGCTTCAGGAGGGACAGCACGTAGAGCAGATTCATGGAGATCAGGGTGTTTGAAGTCGGAACACAATCTGCTTGCAAAGGTTGTCCTGGGGCTGGAGAGCTCTGTAAGGGCTCTCAAGTGAGTGGTATAAGTTGAAAGTAAAATTGCAAAAATATCAGAAAATGCAGAACTGATAGATCTAGAGGAAAGTAATATATAAAAAAAAAACACTCTGAAAGGTGACTGAAATAACCACTGCTTATGTAAACGTAGTATTTCTCATTCTCTCCTGCCACAATGCCTTTGTGGTGAGGTATTCATTTCTTTTCTAAACACACTGAAGAACATTACAGAGATTAAAACATGCAGAGTGTTTCAAGTGCAAAATTAAACTTGAATTCTGATTTTAAAATGTTGTAATTGAAAGAAAAAAACCACAACATTTCTTACTTCCATTTTAACGAGCCACCGACAATTTTTCCACCCCATTTATGCTTTAGCATTTCTTTACAGAAGTTATTCTACCTGATGGGAGCAAGGAAGGCTCTTGTACATCCATATTCCTGGTGGAACTCTCTCTCTCCTGCTTTAAATTAGTACAAAAGTCTTAGAGAGAAGCTTTCACGAAAGCAAATTAAATATCTAATTCCTTCTCCATCTGCAGACTAGAAATACACACGTTAACAAGTTGTTATATGTTGTAATACCTACCACAATAAAATTTGCAGAAGACTTATTTTAGGGCTCCTTATTTGAGAACAGGAGAGCCTGTAAACCAATTCATGCTTTTCTGCAGCAAGTCCGAAACGCCTCTCCTTCCACTCATGATACTGCCCAAAAACAACTTACAGAGCATAAGGCCTGAGAAAGGTTTCTGAGACAGATCCCCTTTCAGGAGGGCATCCCTCTTGGTGGAGCGTTTAATTTATCTGTTAGGTTGCAGATGAAAAATAAGTTAATGTTATTCTGGGGAAATTACATTACTAAATTTAAAGGAAAATATATATATAAGGCAGAATAACTCACATGGATTGCCTTAGCTGTATAGGTCTAAGCTATGCAATATTTTAATATGCTACTGAACAATTATGTGAGCAGCTTCATTGAATTCAATGGGATTATTCTTTTGAGTAAGGATTCAGCTAGCACAGTAGGGGGGTTACAAATCCGGTTCATAATTTGTAAAGCTGTAGATTGGAATATGACACAGTTAATATACTGTAGCCTGAAGTTCTGGTGATTAAAAAGACACACATTTAAGCAGAAATAATCAGAAAAAGAATTCTTAATTAGAAATTTATGTGACTATCAGCAAATCATTTTGAGATCCTTTGTCAATGAGAAGCACTATATAAATGCAAATTTCTTTCACGGAGTTCATTGCATTTATCCATTTTATTTTAAAAAATCAGGGGTTTTATTGAATTTTTGTACTAAACACGAAAGGGCAGATACATCTTTGTTGTAAATTTTTGAAACTAATGGAGTTACAGCACAAATGAATCTGACCCTGAATATCTATTGTGCATTACTGAAAACAGAGAACAATGCAATTCCAGCATAAGAAATACACTTTTCTAATCAAAACCAAGCTCTGTTCCTTCATCACACTTCCATATCCTTTGTTCCTTTGTACTCCTAATTTATTTACAAATGTGGTTCCAGTAATTTGAAAAGTATTTGTTCTTGTTGTTGCCTTTTTTTTTTTTTCAAAAAACTGTTCACTCACATTAATTGACTCAAATCCATAAAATACTGTCACCCAGATTGTTTCTATATAAAAAACATTTTCTTACAAGGTCTTTCGAGGTTGTAAGATTCAGGTGCTTTGCTGGAATTAGGGGAAATATGAAAGAAAAGTATTTTAAGCAAGGAAGAGTAGGAAGAAGAGGTTTTGTTTGCTTGCTTGTTTTTTTGGTTGGTTGGTTGTTTTTTTGGCCAGCTAAAAAACATGTTTGGAATACAAAATGTTAGCAGCATATCCAAGTTGATGTCAGCATATCCAAGCTGATGGCAACAGGACCTGTTTTGTAGTAATGCTCAAGAGAAGGACTCAAACCAGTCACCATTACCGATGCTTTTCTGCATTTATTCTACCAAGTTGGTAACTTCTGTTACAGGTCTTCCACCTTAGCTGCCAGTAGTTTCCAACATAGGAAGCAGGACCAGCCCAGCAGCACACAAGGACAAGCAAATGCCCAAGGAAGACGTGAGCAGGTAGCAAGGAACAAGGGCATCATTTCCAATTGCTCTCTTTGATTACCAGCTCCTATGCACCTATAGAGCCTTCTTCCCAAGAGCGTCTCTGCTGGGTTTATGCTATGAAATGGGAAACATCTTTGCACTTTTTGTACCAAGTGACATTACAACTAAGCCAGGCTTTCAGAGAGACTGTCCAGGCGTTCTTGATTTGCTACCAGAGCTTTTCTAGGGCAGTTCTAGATCCTAGAGCTGATGCTAGCTGTTACACCACAACACCCCAGCCCATGTCCCAGTTTCAGACCTTTTCTAGATGTGATTCTAAGGCTGATTCAAAGTCTCTTGGATTATGAAAAAGAAGAATGAGCAGAAACTGAAGTTTAGATACGTTGCTTTATTTCCAAAATGGTATTGAATCTAAAAATATTTTAGGTTGAGTCTTACACCATGCTGTAAAGAGTTAAATGAAGTAGTCTATGTTCTACCAACAAATACTCAAAAAAAAAAAAAAATCCCCCGAACTCCTGTTAAGTAAATATAATGGTGGTAGTCAATGACTACTCTAAGAAGGGTGAAAATGAAGACCTTGAAACTACTAAGCTCAGTTTTTAGAAATAGACTCTCTGCAGTCATATGCAGTCTCTGAAGCCACATGAATCTGTGGTTGATAGCATTGAAGGCAGAAATGCGTCACTTAGCACACACAGGAAAAGAAGTATATTTTGGATCACTGAAGAGCCACTAGGGATCAGAAAGAGCTGGAGGAACTTGAGGATGCTGGCCACACCCTGCAGTGCTGATTACCACAGCCAGCTCCTCTTTCTGGTTGAGCATGAGGAAATTTAAAGAGTTGTTTTTCTGGAAACTTTTGCATTGATGCTCTCGGAGGAGAAGTTATCCCACTTATCCTCAAAGATAAAAGTAGAAATGACAATCCTGACATAGGTCAAGATATAAGCATTAGTGCAAGATATGACATGCCTATCACACCAGATAATTCTTTTACACATCAGCATGCTCCACAAAGTACAGCCAGTCCCATTCTTCACATAATTTTCCTACCTTTACCAGATGATCATTAAGAGCTCTTCAAAATAAAAGCACCTTGAGAAGAGATTTGAAGCAGAGGGCAGTATTTCAGTGCACAGGATGGAGGGATTGATTTCATTCAAGAACACCTTAAAGAAAGGAGCTTATGAAGTACCTGAAGTAGAGTTAAATGGGGGGTGGGTGTAATTTAGGAACATATCCTGTGCATTTGGTAGCATAGTATGCTGGAAAACACTTTCACATCAGATACCACCCTGATGTTGCTTTCACGTCCTTTGGCATTTTGTAGTTGCTCTAAGTAAAAGCACCAGGGCTGACACCATGGTGTCAACACAGGATCACTGACACAGAATCAGGTCTAGCAGTACTGGCTGGAATGTCTAAAATCAGAAAGAGATCTCTGTGTAGGAGGCAGCACCCACACACCCCCTCAACATCAGGATTCACACACTACTTTTGCAACCCAAACCAGAAAGGTACATTTCGGTGGTTCTGTACTGCAAATGTAATAGTCACCATTTAAGAAGAAAAATAAATGGCAGCAAATTCAACAGTAAAGACGGTCTAAAGCTTTTATGGTTACATTCATGCATAGAGGAAGAAAGGCAGTAATGAATGCTCTTGTGGAGGTTGCTTAGTACTGTTTACCTCAAAGCAAACTACCATTTAAGTGCTAATAATTGAATTCTCTGTCAGTGAAGGCTGTCTTGAAGGAACAGAAAAATAATTTCAAGGGACATTCAGCAATGCGTATTAGATCTGGAATGACAATAAATTACCACTGACTCTTTGAAAAGAATGACCAAAGCATTTAAGAATGACTCTGCTGAATTCAATAAACAATTTCCAGGTGATTTCATCAGATAACGAGAATTTCTTATTTATTAAATTACCAGAAGGCCTCTGAAAATGGGCAAGTAGTTACAAGTACTAGCAATACAACACATGGGCAGCATTTGTTTTCAATCCTAAAAGCAGATACAGGACCCTTACTGTTTAGGAGAAACTGCACTGCATTAAGTTATGGAGTCAGATCTCAAGTTTATAGACTAGATATCATCAACAAATATTTTTCTGATTTCAAGGTCTTTGGATGATTCTCTTTGTGCTGCATTTCCAATTCACTAATCATTTGTAACGTGTACTCTAAAATCACCAATGATGTTTTGAATTACCATCTTCTGCCTACTTTATTAAATCATCTGGCTCAAAGGAGATAAAGCAAGGATGTAACTCTGAAGAGGCTGTTTGCTGTCACCAGTTCAAAGCTGCATCTGAGGTGGCTCCTTCCCAGAGTCCCATTAAAGGCACCAATGCCGCATCAGTGAAGCCACAGATCCAGGCAGCTGCTAACACTTTCAGCATCCACTTTATTTAAGAACTCAAAAGCAGCAGAAACAAGTCAGACCAAAGATCCATCTGGCCCAGTACTATTCCTCCAACGCTGAACAATAGGGGATACTTAAGGAAGTAGTTACTTTAGGAACAGCATAAGTGTACCATGACACTTCGACATTACTACTTCAGTTTCTGGAAAATTTTATGCTCAAGAGCTTCCTGCTCTACAGATCACTGACTTTGTATTTAATAGCCCTGTCTTTTTTTTTTTTTTTTTTTTCCTTTTTTTCCCCCCCCTCTTGTGAATAGGTCTAATTTCTTTTTGAACATGTGCAAGCCTTCAGCATCCCTGACACCGCTCAAGTATGAGCTCAATAGCTTATCTACATGTTGTGAGAAGGACTTTCTCTGCTTTAGCCTGTCTCAGGCCAGGGCTGTTCGTTGTCCTTGAATGAGGGGTCATTCCCTCTTCCTCCTTCTCCAGTCACCCACAACATTATAAACTTTTGGCATAGTTCCCTTCTTTTTTTTTTTTTTTTTTTTTTCATTTATTTAACCTGTCAAGCTATTCTGTAATCTATCACCATCCATCTTCTGTTAGAAAACATGTCTGTAAACAACACAGCTCTCACCAAACTCACTAACTGGTGATTGTGCACACATAAGTGCATACAAGGAGCACACACAATGGCAACAGAATATGCTGCACTATGCTGTACTTCAGTAACGTTTCAGCTGAATTTATTTTCCCACCTACTTCTGCAATCAACTCAATGGTACCAGTTGAATGCACAGCAAAAACCTCTTTAGGCTGCTCATTTTGAGGTAAAATCTCTATAGATACGTAAGATATAGATTTTTTTTTTTCCTCCTATGGTAAAAGGAAGCAAATTTCTGTATCTTTGTACCAACTGCCACAAAAACAGTAAGGAGAAATCTAACACTGCCACAGGTCTGATAGAAAAACGGTCATATAGAGAAATGGATACCTGCTCTTGGCCAGAGAAGCTACCGCGGGAGAGGGGAAAATCCTAGGGGCTTCTTTCCTTAGGGAACACTTACATGTTACTAGAAACTCTCCACAAAAATCTAGGTCCTCAGTTAAGAGAAAGTTCTCTGTTGAATAAATGACTGTGCAAGGTACCTGTGCTTCTCGACACATATAGAATAAGATTAATAGCACAAACCAAAAAGCAACAGAAACATCTGAATATGAAAGAAATAAGAAATAGTCATCTGCATACCAAATAAATAAACGGGAAAATAAAATTTAAAAAAAAGATTAGAAAGACTTAAGTTACGACTCAGTTTTCAATTTCTGTTTTCTCTAAGCAACTTTGACTCCGAGACTAAGGCAATTTAAAGTTTTTAAAAGCTCTTTTGAAAATTGATAGTACTGAGCACTCTATGCTGAAAAGGTAAGAGAATTCCTGTGCATAAATCTAGAAATAAGGATATACAGGCGGCAACATCTGCCCATTATCTGGAATGGGATAAGATTCAAAACAAAAGAACAGCAAAAGCTGCAGGAAATGTTAGCTATAAAAGCAATACAATCCAGTTTTTTTCCTGACTAAGGGAAAGACATCATTTAACTTCATTGGGTCTTGGATCTGGCGCTAAGTTGTATTATACGGGCCAGATGTAAGGAATTGATTCCCCTCAGGATAAAGCAGGAGAAGCAGATGGCTGTTGCCAGCAAACTCATTGCAAGCCATAGGAAGAGTCTGTCTGTATTTCCTGTGAAAACTAAAATTTCACTAAAAGTAAGAACATCTCTAAAACCAATGCATTCTTTTAATGGCTCAGAAAACAATAACTTACTTACTACCCCATCATGCCTAAAGGTATTAAACATCTTACGCTGGATTTGCTCTTTTGTTTCTCAATTCTTTCGGTAATTCAGATGGTGGATGGTCTCCACTTTTGTACTGATGCACCCTAATCTATTTTTAATATCTCAGTGCTATAGTGTTCAGCCTGCAGGGCATGTTTAGTTTTACATGGGTAAGTCCCATTTAATTCAATGGCCAATTGTGTGTTCAAATAACTTGCTGAATCCGAGTCATTTGTATCTACCAATAAGAAGTAACAAGAAGTTAGCCTTCTCCCATTTGGGACCTGACTGTTAATGTGTAACTCGGCAAAAGGACTGATATTGGGAAATACAGCACTTGGGCTATCACATTACGCTTTGCTAAACAGAAGTTGGAAAGCCTCTAAGTAACAGAATGATTTGTTTTGAATTTTGGCTGCATTTTTTCTTCTTCCTCTTCTCACTGATAATTTGCAAATACTGTTTGTATTAAGACAGCATCTTTAAGTGTCCATCATTATCAAAACCATATTGAAAAAATCTTTATCTTCGACTGTGCTGTACTCACTGTATACAGATCACTTTAATAACAATCAACAGAATGTATGTTGACAACAAAGGCCAGCTGAGAACAACAGCTTGTGATGCCGCGGTTCCTGGCATAATCCACAGGCCCGCTCTCTCAAGTCCAGGTTGTGACCAGACTGCAAGAAGAATATGAGGCACGCTCAGGGAGGAGACATTTTATTCAAAGATGTACTGCTGCTAAAATAATAGCAGAGGGGATACTGGGAATTACCAGCCAAGGAAATTGCCATTTATTATATATATATATATATATAAAACTCCACAGAACGTATTGCTTTTTGAAATTGTGCTACTATAAAATATCCTCTTGAAGCTTGCTAAAGTGAGATCTAATTTAAGGCATGTCACTGCATCCTTGCTTTACATTGTTCTCTGTAGGTGTTATAGCATGAGTTACAAAAGATCACAAGTTGCCATCATATTTTTCTTATGACTAACAATACAGCTTAAAGAAAAAGAAAGGAAACCTTAACTTCGATATTCTTCTTCCCTGGGGTTTAAAAAAAAAAAAAAAAAAAAAAAAAACACCAAACCACACACACAAAACAACAAAAAACCTGTAAACATTATTTTCAGCAGCTTGAGTTTTATGTCCTTTATAAAAGCAAAAGGAATATGTTACGTTGTACAAATAGGACTTCAGCAGCAGCATTAAGAAATATTCTTGTTATCTGTGGATCAATGGCTGCAAAGACAGCTCAAGATCCATCTTTCCTGCCTGTGTTTGCTTAGGGAGTTGTCAATTTATGTGGGTCTGCATGTGTGGAGAAATTCTGTGTCCCTCCTTCCCTGCAGTTCCTGATGTGAGGGACAGAAGGGGCTTGGCAGCCTTCAGAACGGAGGCGTTTCTCTGGATGCTGGACCAGAATTAGTTAAACCTTAAGTGGTTAAAGATGATTCATTATCTTACCACAGTCAGGTGCAAACTGGCCTGCAAAACCAAATGGATGACAGTGAAGTCTATTCACTTGACATAATTTAAGAGTCAACTTATTCACACAGCGCTACTGAATTTCCTCAAGTAGTTGACATCTGGGGTATGGCTCTGCTTCAGCCACGGGACCACATGTTATTGCCATATCACTTGCTGAATAGCACATACTAATGGACTCAGCAAGACAATTACTATCTGTGTAAGAAAAATTTACAGAATCTGGCTCTTGCTCAGCACAGCAAAACACAATGCATCACCTCATCAAAGAGGGTCAGGATGAATGGCTGCTCCTAATTGCAATGACCGAAGGCTTGGTATTGGCCTTAAGCAAGGATACAGCTGAAGTTTCTGAGAAGTCAGAAACAACACACAGAAAACACCACGAGGCCAAAGGTAACATGTTTTGGTTTGTTTCATCCTTCATAAATAGTATTATAGCCCAAAGTGGACTCAGGAAGACATTAATTTGCTTTGTTCTGTAGATAAGGTTATTTCAAGGTTTCTTTCTGCTTTTCGTTTCTTGTAACTTTCCAAAAAACAATGTTATTTCCAGATGAATTTTCTATACCTGTCTCATTCCTAGAATGATTACTTTTTCATTGGAGTAGACCAAAATCCGATCACCTACATTGATTTATAGGAGACTAGAATAGTTCCCAATTACTTTAAAAGGGATGTATATATTTATACATACATTTTGCTCAAAGATTACTCAGGTACAACTACAATCGCAAAATAATCCCATCTATATAACTGCTGTGCACTGAGGAGAAATCTCCAAGCTATAGGAGGGAAGGGTCAAAGTTATATGAGCCTGTAGTTGTAACAGTTGAGTTTATGGTCAATAAAAAATGCCTATTATTTTACACTTTTTTTTTTGACTACATAATATTGCAGGCATGTAAGAATAGTGTAGCATCGGCATTTTAGGTTACTGCTATGGATTGGCTTAAACCTCATTGAAACTACTGTTTTTATTCTGGATAAGAGAAAAGTTAGGTACGTTTTTGCACTCAGAGGTGAATGTAAGGCTGCTGGGAAAAATGAAGTACTAACATAAGAATAGCTTTTCAGAGTGCTATTTTTTTGTGTGAAAGAAAACGTGAGCAGTGATGAAAAGAGACCTCAGATTGAACAACAGTGGAAAAGATAAATAAGAGACAGAGACAAAAGCCTACCACCTAGACTTCAATATTATCCAGCTGGCCTTGAGAAATAGCAGAAAACGTAAGCCAGGATGCTATCTGAGACTTTAGGTGCCGTGGCCTGGATAAATGTCTTTGGGAAGGTGGATTTCTCTTGTATTAAAAATGTGCATTGGTGGTCTTTAAAAAGAAAGAGGAAAAAACATCATCTTCCCCAAATAACAATCAAACTCAGCTTTGGGGATAACTTACTCCCCAGTTTCTTCTCCAGCTGGAATAATTCAACAAAAGATCAGGAATTTTGGTGTACAAGTTGGCTGTAATTTTGACCATGCAACTCTGGAAGGACAGTAAAGTCTTTGTCTAGAAAGACAACATTTAAACACATTATCATTCTTACTGCAGCATCCTGATTGCAATTTAAATTATTATAAATGCAGGAAATGAAAATGTAGATGTTTCTCAGTAGTAATGACTTCACCCATCAAACAAAAGGATTACTATTCATATTGGTAAATGTCCACCTTTACCACAAATGCCAATTTCAGAGAACTCGGCTATGAGAGGTGAGAATTACATTGGAACTATTTAACCACTGGACATCTTAATATTCCTGGAATAAAGTTTAGCATTTCTAGACTTTTTCCCAGTGTAAGAAAACCAAATACATCTGTGTATATTTATCTAGTGATGGATTCAATGGATTCCAATATATTCCAAAGAAATAAACTTTTTAAAATTATGTTATAGCTCTAAAAAAAAAAAAAAAAGACACATGAATACAACCTTGATTAGGAGTATTGCAAATAACCAATTATTTTTTATTACTTTCACTCACAGTAGGCAAGCTAAATTAATGTTCCAGGATAAGAGACATGACTAGACAGGGAGGGAGTGCTGTGAATGACCTTCAGGGTAAGACAGATTGCGCAGTGAGGAACAGGAAGAGGTAGAGCAGCAAATGAAACAGGACAAAAAAAAAGTGTCTTATGCTCAGAGCTTCAGAGCAACAGGCAAAAGAGAAGAACTCAGCACTCAGCAGATGCATTTTAAATGGATAAGAGGTCAAAGCCCAGATGCAGTAAGAAGCAGCATCACCTAGTAGCAGCTAGAATTTTCTCCTGTATTTCCTCAAGGGAGCAGGGTCAGAGACCTGTAGAGTACCACTGAAGACAGTCATCCACAGAACAGGCTCCTGAGATACTTGTGCAGAAAAAACCTGTTCTTTAGTTCCTGAAAGGCACAGAAAAGGGAACGTTCAACCAAAATGGTGCACACTTTTCCCAGTTGTGATGGGAATTACGGGACTATGGACTTCCACTGCCTAATAGGCATTGAAGGTGGAATGTGGTAAAACTTTCATTTGAGGAAGAACAAATACATTAATAGCTTCGGTTTCTTTCCAAAGCAAGATTATTCTTGGATCCTCGTGGAATGAAAGAATGACTGCTATGTTCTGAGTCAAGAACTGAGCTGTACTGCACATCTACCGTAACTCCAAATGGCCATGCACACAAGATGCACTCCATCCTCCTTACTCACTATACTTGTTAGTGATGCCTTTTAAAATGTTTAATTATTTTAAATCCTGATTTTGAGAAATATTCAAACACTACTTTTATCCCTCCTTGTTCAGGAGCAGGAGAAGCACTTGCCTACCACATCTATTCGTTATATTCTGTCATATTCAGAAATACATATCCACCACCTTTTCTTGGTAAGAAAGCTCTTCTTCAACATACAACCCCTTACTGCTATGTTATATGTGTATAGATATATGCCTTATCATGCGTATCTAAATAGATATAGATGTTATGTTTGCATATATACACACACAAACATTTTATCACATCTCTTGGCACTTTTACTTTATTGAAGCTATCTTATGGACAAAATCATGTGAGAATATTAATTTTCATGTTTTGATTTTACTTCAGAGAGAAAGTGTCTATCCTCCACAGTTGATAAGACAACCTTAAACATTTGAAATGTGAGTTCTGAAAGTTACAGAACTAAAAGAAAACAAGAAGTAAATCCCTATGTCCCCAGTACTTATTATTTCTGTAACTTCTTCAGTGCGTGAGTACATGCATGTGTATTTTAATCCAATACCATCTTTTGAGATTGATTTGTGAGTATGAATGCTTAATATTGATAATACTAAAACTAAACCCCACAGAAGTTCAATAATTCAAATTTCACGTTGAGACACAGAAAGGACATGACAAAGAAGACAGCACCATCTATTATATCATATTTTTTAGCTACTAAAATTGTTCTTGTCAGATTTGCTATAGAAAATGAAAGGTGAGAACTTTGTCTTATAAACCCTTATAATTTTTTGTGCATGTTTTCCTTTATTGGCTTTATAAGGGGACTGAAAATGCATCCATTGAATATAGTGCTTCAGGTATCTTGTCATACGTTAAAGGGATTTTGAACAAGCTCTTCTTTCAGATATAGATCAGAGAAACAAGGAAGTAGGTGTTTGAGGAGAAAAAAAGCCAAGTAAGATGCCCTTTTAAGTTTGCCTTCATTGTTAGTGGTGAGGACTTGATCCAGATGAAAGATTTCTACTGTTTAGACCATGCAACATGCTGGTGTTTGAAATGTCTGAGCACTGAGGATCCTTCTCTTGCAGAAAGAGCCTTCCTTCCACTGACTCCACCATGTTGAGTTTCATATATTGATGACATCTTTCTTACCTTATAGTTCTTACCTATCCTATAGGTAAGAATACCTATATTATAGATAATACCTGTATTATATGTAATAATATCTATATTTTATGTAATTAACTATAAGGTAAGGTGTAAGTATAGGTATTACCTTATAGTTCTTTCTTTTACCTTAAAAAAGGTAAGAACTTATACTTCCTTTCTTAAAAGCTGATTTACCCCATGATTTGCACAGAGGGAAATTGTTCGAAGAAGTAGTGCTAAATGGAAGCCGAATTTGAACTGCAGCTCATGGCATTATTTTAGATTAAGTTTAGTTATTTTTTATATTAGTATGTTTTAATGTCACTGTACTTTCAATTTCTCAAGAAAAAAATATCAAAAGAAGATGTCTTAAAGTATTTCCTTCAAGAAGGAAATTAGCACCTCACGAAGGACATTTTTCATTTTGACCTTGTAAGATTGCCACACTAATTTTGAAAGCTCCAATAAGCCTCCAAAAAAAACACCCTACAAGAAGAGCTCAGTTTTAGCAGCCTTTGTTAGCAATTTTAGTCTTTAGCAATCCTTTGTTAGTAATTATTTCAAAAGTAACAGGGGAGAAATTTTCAGGGGAAAATTTAACCGCATATAGAAAGCTTGATTCACTCCTGGTTACCAGGTCTACAAAATACAATTAATTCATGTATTCGTGTAGTGCCAGCCATCATCTATTGAACCACATCTCACTCTCAAGTTAATATACCTCACTGATACCTAGATCTTGCCTTTCTTTTAATAGCATTTGGTAAAAGTGTTAAGAAATTAATGTGACTGACATTAGCAGTTGTTTTGCCTGCTTCATGAGCTGCAATCTCTCCTCATCTATCTGACTGGGAATTCATTTTTCAGACATGTAAGAGATATAAGAATGTCATGGGCTCAATTCAGTTCACTGCTTATGCTGAAGGGTACCACCACTGATCTCTCGCTGCTGCTCCCCAGAAGATAAGGGTATCCTGGGGGTTTTGCAGGCAACATGCTAGTCCCATCCAGATGCCTTGGATACAATATCTCCATTAACACAAGATGCCAATGTTTAGGTAACTGGACAGAGGCTTAAGCATTGGACAACAGCTATTTTTCTTCCAAGCCCAACAGCCAAAGAGCAAAGAGTAGCCTCACCTGCACCAACACCACACAGGGCTATTCCTGTGGAGTTGCCATCACCCATGATACCAGGCTAATCTCATTTGATGATCATCAAACTTAACGAACACTAACGATTAGAGCTTTACTTTTACCTGGAAAGTAGCGACTATTCTTGGAGATCTCCCTGAAAAGTACATTTCACCCTCACAATGGCACCAAAGTGTTAAAGCAAACTCAGCTTTTACAAAAGTGGGCCTCATGCATTAGAGAGTGAATCCAGAAGTAAATTGAGGAGAGCCACTTTTATGAGCTTTATCTCCTTCAGAATTTTTCCTGTAGCGAATTACTCCACACCTCTTAAAAAGCAAAGTCAGTATTTAAACATTATGGCCTGTACCTTATATATTCTTCTTCCCAAGTTTTCACCTATTTTATCTCTGCGTAATACCCAAGACTTGCATGGTTTACTGTATTATACATCAATATGACTAAGAGTGGAAGTGGGGCTAAGTTATTTTCTTAATTATGTATTTTTTCAACATAAATTTTATGTGACGGATAAAATATACAAGAGATGGCAAGCCTGTCCTCATATTTCAACAGCTAAACATTCAGCCTTGGTAGCTGGGAGGAAAAGCCAAAGGTTTGAAAAGCACAACAAGGACAGATAAAGTTTGTCATGACAGCAATGACAAAGTCATAGAAACCAAGGACCAAAAGACTGTGCCACAGCAGTTCAGAACACAAAGTATCCCGAATGTTTTAATGTTGTCCATTCCAAGGGTAAAGCAATTATTCTCCACTAAGAACATCTGCCCACTGCAGTCATCTCACATTGAAGAGCTCCAAAACAACTACTCCTGACTTTTTATTTAAAACCTGAAATAATGTTATTTTTGTTTTATTTTGAAGCAGAAAGATTATTTCTCTCCGTGTTTTAAAAGGAGAAGAATCTGGGCTCAGAAGATTTCATTGCTCTGTGCTTTACCACTTGGCCACAGAAAACTCAGCTGCCTCTCATATTGGCAAATCAGCTAATCACTGTGAAATAGCAATTGTTTTGAATGGATAATTGACTACAGGTGCAATGAATTACACAGGCATTTTTGGAGCCAAAGATATAAAAAGAAGGGGATTTATTTTTTTTTATTTTTTTTTTGTTCCATTTAAAACTGTTTCCTTTCTAAAGGCAGCAATCCTTTGGAAGCTGCAATTGCTGGAACAACCTTAAGCATTGCCTTAGGAGACACACATTCCATCTACAATGCTATAGAGAACTGCAAAACCAAAGCATCTGCTTCCTTAATGATTCTGAGGAAAAAGGAAGAGCAGAATTTTGAGGGGGAAACACATAGATATGAGTACACATTAAATTCCACCATCAACCGGTGATGTTTTCATTGACCACTTAATAAAAAAACCGAAACAGACACACACCTTCTCATATCCCATGCCACGTTGGATTTCTAAATGACTTAAGCTGTAGTCCTGTCTCAGGGATTTGTGCAGTACGCTGTAATGTGACAGTAACCTAAATCAAGTAAGTGTGAACAAGACACGCTGCGTGCAAAAAGGTTCAAATACCAACTGGAGTGCTGTATGCTAGTTAGTATAAAAACAGATAGAGAGGGAGTAGCTCTGAAGAGTTGCATCATTTCTCACAAGAGAATTCTATATTGCTCTGTAAATTATACATTTAAGAATCAACACCCCCTGCATTGAACATATGGTATATTTAGGATCCCACACAGCATCTGTTCATCTTCACTCAGACACCTCACACCACAGTTCAGCAACAGGAGATAAAACAGTAGCTCCATTCCCAGAAAGAATTGAGTCAGGCAAAATCTCACCTCTGCAGCTGGAACCAGGAGGGAAACCTTTCCTTGCCTTTACCAAAACAGTAGCGTGGAAATCCTAACATTTGTACACTTCAAAGGCCACAAGGAAAATTGGGCTTTGCTCATTTGAGTCCAGGGGATCTATAGCTGGTATATTCCTGCTGTTGATCCAGCTCCTCTGCAGTATTTCCTGCTTGAGGAATTGCCAACAAAACACTGGGCAAGACATTGAGATTTGAGACAAGCTCTACATTGGAGGAAGACTGCTACTTTCCAGCATTCTGGACTTGAATTTCCCTTAGGCATTCCTTCCTCAGAAGCAGTTTGCAGGGCTGAGCCTCACTGACACATATACACCCACTAAAAGTTTGATTTCACAGCTGCCTTCACTGTGTCAGCCCCTATTCTGCTGCTCCTCCTCCCCTACAAAGTCCCTCAGGGAATGTTTACCCCATCCTCCTTTCCTTCAGGATAACTGGGGTAAGTAGGGGTGGTGGGAGGGGTGCACCCCTCAGTGTGGCAGGCCTTCCCCCTGGCATAGGGTGCAGAAAAAGACAACTCCTTCCCTTCCTCATCAGCATTGCAGCCCTGAAAATTTAATCTACTGAACTTCAGAAGTGTAGGGCCAGAGTACAGCAAGATAAGACATGGGCTAATACTGGAATGCCCAATGGCATATAAAACCAGGCAGACTCTTTCAGATCAGTATCCTCTTTCCAACAGTGGCCATAAGTAAACAGTCAAAGTTGTGTAAGAACAGGGCAATCACTTGCAGCACTTCTCCTGAGTGTTCTTCCAGCCTTCAGCTCTGTTCAGTCCAGGGATTTCCTGATCCTGATGTCATTTGTCTGCCCCTCCATGGGTTTTGACTCCCAAAGACCCGTTTGTGACCCTCAATGGATTTCTCTAACAAGTACTTGTCAACTCTCCCCTTGAAATTGTGTACCTGCTGTCTTGCAACAACTACCTCCTTTTGGAAGGAACTGCACCACTGTGTTACTTATTGCACTAAGAAATGAGCCAGAGTATTGCCCTCTTCCACCCCCCCGTCCCCCCCAGCTTGAAAGAATATATCATTGCTGAGGTGAATAGAGCCATGTCATTTCTAGCATCAGCTGACATTCTGTGGCTGTCCATCTGGTGATGAAAGAAAGGCAGTGGAAGGAGAAGAAAATAGGAAGAATAAGTCATAAGAGAAATGAAAAAAAGAGATGGGAAGACAGATTACTGAGCTGAAGATTTTTAGCGCAACAGATAAAGGACAAATCTCTGGCCTGTCAGCTCATCTTAATAGACTAGCTAGAGGAAGAATGAACTAAGGAATTTTCTTCTGCGTCTTCAAAGAAAGGTTATTTCCTATCAGCAGAGAAGGCATTTACATGCATGCCTCCTATTAACTCTAATGGAAACTAGACATGCAAGTTTTCCCAAGACTCCCACTGAGTTTCGTGCATAAATCCCACAAGAAAGGGTAGGTTAATAGAACCATGGGTATAAAGTAATTGCATGCTTATTAACCTCTTGGATTTTTCTTGAAAATAACTCTAATGACTGCATTTCCCCCCCTCCCAATAGAATTAAGGGGATGCAACTATGTTAAATTATCCCTGTGCTGTTATGTTGAAGTTGGTGCATGGCATCTATAAACCAGGCGGCACAGGGTTAAGTCAAAACTAAAAAGTCTAATTTATATCTGATATCAGCTGGTGAATTTCATTCAACTTGTTCAGTAATTATTTGATGCATTAGGTACTTTTCCTCAAAATCAATTGCTTGACAAACACATACATAACTATTCATACACATTTATTTAAAAAAACATTTTTAGTCATCTCTGCTATAGCAAAGCCTTATTCAATACTTGTAAATATTCATTGAAACTAGGCAGATATGACTTAAGTGTGTTCTTTCAAATGATTTGTCTTACCATTCAGAAAGTAATGGGCCAAATCTTCCTCTGATTTGAAGCTGAAGATTGGTAGGGATCTGCACTACTCCCTGACTCTCTCCCACAGCTACCAGCAGCACCTGAAGGCTCCTCAATTCTCCTGTGCCAGGAGGCCACTGGAGGCCACAGGTGGTTACATTTTAAATAGCCAAGAGTCCTTCAAATTGAAGAGAGGAATCAAAGGTCTACCTGGTGGTTATGTAGCCTGAAACACTTCTGTGAAGCAGGAAACTACTGTTGAACTCATTTTTAGATAAAATAAATTCTCAGGGGTTAGTTAACTTGTGAAGTGTTGCTCAGGATGATGCAAGTGGTCACAGAATCTCAGAGAGGCTACACAAATCTTGATCTAGCCACCTCCTTACCCATGTTCATGGCTTTATTTTTATCTTCTGGATGATATTTTATTGTTTTTGCTGCTGGCAGGGATTTTGCCTGCCAGAAGTGATCAACTGACCAAAGAAATGTCATGCATTTTCTGACACATTACAGGCTGGGTGCTCCTTGAGCAATTTAGGAGGGCAATAGCACAGAGAAATGTCACTGTTTCACAAGAACTAAGGAGGACTAGGAATTCAATTACTGCAGTTAAATCTGAAAAGGTGGGCTTAAAGCTGCAAAGAATCTGCTTAGCGGGATTCTGCCCTGACTTATATTCCTGTGCGTTTTAAGAATATGAGTATCATATTGTGAATTCTCAAGATTAACCAAATGGTTACTCTCTCACTGTAATTACCAGAAATGTGGAAACAGAAAAAGAGAAAGCAATTAAGAGAATTACATGAAATTCAGGACGTTTAGACTCAATACCACCTCAATTTGCTAACAGTGAGCTCTGTTAAGTCTTTTCCAGAGAGGTCTGCTCTCCTATTTAGGAGGGTTCTGCAGGATAAAAACCAGAAAACTAAAAGAACAGGGCTTACGTGCTTTGCTTTGTTGAACGGAAACCACGCTGGCTGATCAGCGTAGCATCTAGAAACCACCTAATCTGTACTGCTGCTACAGCTACTAGGCTGTTGCTGAATTCCAGATAACAGAGTATCACAACTCAAAGCAAACATAAGTGTGTTGACTGTTTTTTCTAAGAGCATAAGTCATTTGGGATCTCCATACAGCAGCAACCGGCTTAGAACAGGTGACAAACTAGACAATATCCCTTGGAAATTGGACTTCAATCTGTTAGGCACATGCCGTCAGGGTGCATGTGCCTGCTCTAGCTTGGAGACACAATCTCCCTGGGGAAGAGAGCCCCATCAGCCCTGAGCTCGCACATCAGGAGCTCTGATCAAAGTTTAGTAGGAGTCAAGTGCCGATCTGAAAACACCGCTGTCTTTATTTGCAATCAGCTTTAATGCAAAAACATCATTTTGATTCATTATTCCTGAAGCTGTTGAAGCTTCTATGCTATCTAATACGCTTGCAGTTAACAGCACCACAATTTACTGCTTTTCCTTGAGTACCTCCACACTCCCATACACTGTCAGAATGTGCTTAATGAAAGTCATTTCTACAGCAGATAAGAACCACTTTTTCTTTACAGGGGCTTTAAATTGTAATGGTATATTAAACCACAACTATGGATTGGAAAGGGGAAAAAAATCCAGCAACATGATTAGGCATTGAAACACTCAGTAAAACTGTTACTTATAATGAGTAAGAAGATGAAGATGTACAAATAAAATCACAGCATGTTTTCTTTGAGCATCCTTATTAATGAAAAGGACTGTAGGGCTTCAGTATTAAATAGCCGATGAACAGCAACCATTTACATCTGAACAAATTGATCCGAGCAAGATTAGCAGAGCTGGGGGACAGATTTCAATCCTCTCATTATTTTTTCGTGAAGACAGATCTTAGACAGGAGAGTTTCCTCACCTTTAATAGGTCATCCCTGAACAGCATCTTCTAGAGGTAATTTCTTTTGCATGCTGGGGTTCTCAGGGAGACAAAGGGATTTAGGTGCTCAGTAGGAACAGGCACTTTGTTCCCGTTGATCTACAATGGGGCCGAAGAATCCACCTTCCTTCAATTTTTAAAATAAGGCCAGGTTTTTCTTTCCATGAAAGGAATTAATATAAACACATTTGTTGGTCATTGTGTCATTGAGAACTGGACTGAATTTTATGAATCATTGGAAATTCTTGACCAATTCATTCAAATTGTATTGTGAGGTTTTTACAAAATCATAATACAGTAGGAATCAGATTTTTGCAGAAGCAGGAACATTTTTATTTATTTATTTGTTGTGGAAAGCTGCCAATCTCCTAACTAGTCTATGGAAAAAGATGAATGAAGCAAAAAAATGAAAGTTGTTTTTGTTGTTATTGTTTTTAAGGCATAAATAGAATGAAAATTGCAAAAATGCAAACTGAAATCGAAGACAATGGCAGGTAAGTTTTCAACTCCAAAAGCTTGATGATTTTATAGTCACTCCGCATGCCCTCTTTTGAGCTGAGATCCATAATATTCATCTAGACTGGGGATTCACATAGATGGTTTGTGGGAAGCTGAATGGGCTTTCACTGCAAGAAAATATTCATCTCTTCTGGTCTGTGTAGGAGGACCCAGTTATTCTTTCCTATTTAATCAGCATATTCACTTAGAATGTGCTGACTGTTCTTGGATTCATAAGTAATACTGGCAGTATACCAGTTTCATCAAATCCAAAATGAAATGTGCAATTTAGAAAGCTAAATAGAGCAATGAAATATGTGATTATTTAATAGAAAATAGTGATTTAAGATGCTTAATCCTGTTCAGCTATCACTGGATTTTGTTTTTAACATACAGGCTGAAGTCACTTTCTAAATACACTGTACATGTAGCAAGCTATTTAGTATGTGCAGTTGTGCCCATACTGTTTCTGCAGCTGTAGTGCATAACATATGCAGGGCCAGATAAGAGGAAATCTGGAACTGCTTAGACCCAGAAAGGTCTGCTCAGGAACCATTACTCTTTAGGAGACTGCAAGACTGTGTCCACCATCCAAAAGAACAGAGATAGGCAAGAGAACTTCATAGGCCAGTTTTCTGTCACCTACAGAGAGATTTTCTTAGACTGAAGCTTACAACTACAATTGTGATACTGAAAAGTATAAAGGGTATACGCTGATTGTTATATTAAATATCCACGAGGCTTTGCATTTTCCAGTTACCTTCCATCCAGAAATTTTGAAGTTCTATTTTCTCCTTCTTTTCTCCCGCCCTGTATTACTCCATCAGTTTGCACTACTGGTACCAGCTACATCCTATACCTTCAGTGTGGACAATGACAAAGATCAAAATTCAGGAGAAATATCCTAGGAAGCCCTCTCTTCACAGCTTCTAGTTGCAGAAAAGACAGAACTGCTTTTGCATCACTTGCCCTTCCATATGAGGCAACACAGATATATTCTGGGGACATGGAGATCTGAAACTTATTTCTACAGAAAGAATTTCCATGATGAGCCAAAGCTATCCTACCACCTAACTCCCTAAGTGAGGCAGCTTGTAGTCTATCAACCTTGCAAGAGGAGAAAGCAGAAAAAAGTAAAAGACAAACAGATGAGACTTGCAAGTCAACATGACTAAGTTTAAAGCAAAGTCAAATCATTCCTAAATCTTTTTTTTCCTGAATTTGTAAAAAAAAAAAAAAAAAAAAAAAAAAAAAAAAAACCACAGAAACCTGGCAATACATAAAAGCTCATGGAAGATGCAAAGGAGAAAATGGTGTCTCTGCAAGATCAAAGGTCAGTCCATTGCAAGAAGCTCTAGAAATTGATGTTTCCCCACCTGACAAGTGCCTGACCAGCAGAGACAGACTGTGACCACCCCAGGAGTAATAAACATATTGAAGCTCAGGCTAACAGCATGTTTGTTTTAGCTCATTACTGTGCATGAGTAGGAGTCATACCATTACTACATAACCTCTATCACTGTGTGCTCATAAGCATGCATAGCATCTTGCTTTGAAAACCCCAAGCCTTGAAAAAGGTGCCCAAAGAAAAGTCACCCAGAGACACGAGGATTACAGCATGATAGAAGGAAGTAATCCCCTCTTCTTAACTATTTAGCCAAGGACATTTCGTCTTTCTCTCTCTCCCCATGTTGTGGTCTAGCATGGAAACAGAGGTGATGGGTTGACTTAGGAAATGTTTATTGGTAAGGTAAGTATCTCAAATTAGATGTTTTTTACCCCATTTCTTCTCCCCAAAAGAGATTTGGGAATATTCTTATAAAGGGATGGAGGAAATCTCTTATTAAAAAGGGAAGCTATCAGTGTGAGTTCACTAAAAAGGAGCACTGCCAGAAGAATATGACAGAGTGCATTGACGAAGACTGTCAGGAGAGGAGCTGGTCCAATGTAATATAACCCAAAATCCCAGAAGTTTTTTGACAGCATTTTTTATGGGAAGTTAATCAGAACAGGGCTAGTTTCTGGACTAAAAGTCAGAGTGATAACCTACATAGAAAGCTGAATGCTGAACTGAGAACTGAGGAGCATTTGTAAACAGCAGTAAATCTCTTTTCACAGGAAAAAAATGATCTCCAGCAAAACGGAATGGTAGATTTGTTTATTTAACAGCGTTAATATATTCATTGTCTGAAGAGAAGAACAGGTTGATAATTCTGATTCTATGCAAAAGGATCATAAATCTTATTTAATTAGATAAATATGAATCTTTTCCTGTAATCCTACCATAAAACACAAAGCTATCTGATAAAGGTTAAAAGCATTAGGCAGATTGGCAAGATTCCCTCTTTTTTTTCCCTCCTTTAAGACTAGTGAAGTGATTTCACCCTTTCAAAGATTTTCACACCTGTTTACACGTTTTAAATGCCTGGAAAAAAAAAGTTTCTTTGATAGTTTCTAGACACGTTGCAACTAAAACTCCCAAGTTTATAAAGGAGATAAAGGAGAGCCAGTCAGCACACTGTGTTGCAGTACTGATACTTGAAGAAATGCCATGACAGAAATCTCCCTGTGAGATTGTTAGTATTCATTATTCAAGACTTGTGAATTTTAGGTCAGTTTTTACTGATGTGAACCTCTAAGCCTCTACCTATGCAAAGCCCACATGCTCTCTGTGACTGGAGGTGGACCACTTTTCCCATGTGCTGAAGATGCTACTAATTTCCATGGTGACGTGTTTCATGCTAGGGAGGGAATATCCATGGGAGTAATGCAACAGGGAGGAGGCTTCAAAGAGGGGAAGGAGGATAAAAGCTCTCTACGCTTCCCTCTTCTGTTTCTGCAGCCATGCAGCTATTGCCTCAGTAGAGCCAAATGCATTTGTTGGGCTCTGATGGGGTGGGGAGAGATGAGGAGAGGAACCATTTATGTAAGAAGTAGGACATGGCAGCAACAACAAAAGAAAACAAAATGCAATGCTCAGACAGCTTCTGGATAAACACACGTTTGCTCTGTAATCCCAAATGAATGCAGCAAAATAAGGGTATTACCCATTTAAATTCATTACTTACTCCAAATCCACTAGTTTCAAAGAGCACAAGATAATCAGAATTTCTTTTAGAAGATTCTGCCAGCTACTGACAGCGCTAGAGTAACAACAAACAATACCAACAAACAGAACAGTGACTTTATGAACATACACAGTGGACATTTTATGGTACTGCATGTCCCTTTTTGCATCTTTAGATGCTATACAGTGGAGACCACAGACCTTCTTGACTCTCAAAAGCTGACTGAAACAGTGCAAGCAAAGAGTGGCCAAAACTGTGATGGTTCACTGCGACCTGAACTTGGTGGTCTCAGCCAAATTTCAAGTGAAGAGACGTCCATGGCTCAATAAACCACAGTCTGGAGATTAAGACTCCAGTTCTTTCTGATGATGGATGAAAATCATTTCGTTTTTTTAAACAGGGATAATAGGATGCTCTGTGAGAATGCAAGATGTAACTAAGGAAGGAACAATGCAGAGTAGTTATTGTTTAGCTGATCAGGGACATAGCTCTGTCAGCTAAGCCACTGAAAGGGAAGTGAAGTGACAACACAATCTTTCACTAATTTAAAGTCTGATTCCACTGTGGAGCAATTAATTTCTTAGTTCACAAACAGAAGGTTGACACTTGGATCCCGGCAGAGAAGGGAGCACGTTTTAATCTTGCCTTGCAAAATCCTTCTCACCCATTCAACCAAGGGAGTTTATTTCTTGGCAGACAAGCAGCCATCATTAGTTTTTAATTATCAGTATAAATGGCAAACAAGTATAGATGGTGCTTGGGCTATCCCGTTTGCCTGTCAGATTTGCAAGGCTGCTTCAATCTGATAAGCTATGGCATATTTGTGCACATTGGTGAGTGCACAGAGAGAATTCCCAAAGCATGGATCCAGAGGAGGCAGGATACAAGGATACCTGGGCAGTACTGAGCATTGGCCTTACTGAACATGGAACAGCATCCTGCAAGAGGAGAATGAAGGGAAAACATGACATAAAAGAGAAGACCACCCTTGTAAGCAAGCAGCTGATGCTGACAGGACAAGGCAAACTGGGGAGAACAGTAAGGCACCCTGCTGAGCCATCTATTCCCAGGCATTAGGAATATGGTTAATAAACCAGGAAGAATTTGAAGTCTCGGAACTTGGATGAAACTGCCAGTGCTGCAGGAATGGTGGGGAAATCTGTAGGATGGGTACGTTAGTATCAGCCGTGGCCAGAAACAGGGAAAGCAGAAAGGGCTGCAAAACATACGAGAAAATTGTGCATGCATGTTCTAAACTCAGATGGGACAGAAAACGCAGGGTTGCAAATGGTTCTGAAAGAGATAAACAGAGGGATTTCCTTGCAGCAGCCTATTACGGATACATGGCCAGAAGCAGAGAACGAATGCAGCTATACCTGGGTAAGGGATTAAAACAGACAAAGCACAGGGCTGATGAGAACTGGAAACCAGAGTTAACCACTTAACATTTTGAAGGATGATACTTCAGGAAAAGAAGTATCAGTAATGTAGTTGGGATATTTATGCACACAACTATCCATTTCCAAGAAGATTTTTTTAAAAAAAAAAAAAAAGTTATCACCTCCCCATCTCTGCAAAGAGAACTGCAATTCATCAAACAGCTTCTGTATTTGATGACCCCCAACTTCCCAACATCTGAATGCGTTGCATAGAAAAGGAGCACCAACCATGGCAGTCCTTCTGTACACTAAGTGGGTAAAAGTTTCTGTGAACCCATTTCCCTGTTGCAAGATTAAACATATGTGCAATTTCCAAAGAGAGGTCTTAGGTCAAATGAGCTTAACCTTAAGGTCAAGATGGCATTTGGGAAGGTTTTAGACTAAGACCTAAGATAAAAACAACACTTTGCTTCAGATTGTGGGGAAACTACGAGAGGAAACGAGAGGAAACTTTTTTTTTTTCTATTCAAACTAGGAAAAACCAGCTGCAAAGTCTGAATGTTATTTGTGAAATATCACAAAAGAAGACTTTGCTAGGAAAAAGAAGTTATGAAACTAGGAAAGTAAGGATCAACGGACTTCAACAAAAACAAACTTTAAAACTGTCAGGCAGATTTTGTTAGGAATATAATCCAAGGGATAAAGGTATAGCGTTTGAGAGTTGGCACTACTGAGACAGACTTTATTAAAGACACAACGACAAAGTGTCCCACTGTAGATGAAAGATAAGCACTGCAAGAGAATATTACAACTGTATCAGCAGCTCTTTGCAGATCTGAATATCAAAGAGGTGTTAGGGAAAAAAAAAAATGGAGCCAAGGCACATAGCTACAGATGACTACAAACGAATAGCCCAAGCATGAAAAATACACAATAAAAAAAAAAAAAAGACTACTGCATAAGATAAGGCTAGCAAAAGGCAGAATTAAATAAGAAAAATACATTAAAAGCACAGGGAGGCAAAGGAGAATATAAACCCATGCCTGATAGGGAAGGAGAGAAATCAACAGCTGCTGTGAAGAAGGCTGGTTTGATATGGGCCTTTGTTGGTCTTCAGGCAAAGGGTGAAGTGTGTTAAGCCCAATTAGATATCGTTGCATGAGTGATTTTTTTTTTTTTTTCTAATTACTGGTGGATTTCAGCAGTCTTAAGCAATTAACATCCAAGTGATGAAGGGTGGAGAGAATTGAAGGGACTTGAGGAAAACTTAAGTACCTGCTTTATACAGGAAAAAAAGTTTAGGGCAGAGAAGGGTAGAAAAGACCCAGAGAATTAAAGGGTAGTCAGAATGCTTCTGGTTTTTAGAACAATTCTGAAACACTTTTGAAATAAATGTCTGAATACCTATTCAGAAAATAAATACATAAATGTGGGGGTCTGAGAAGCATTCTAACAGTGGTCAAAACTAACCCTTACAAAACCCTTACTTTTCCTTGTATTTGTTATTTATCAGGACATCTGACCAAGCAAGCTAGGAAAATCTGTGCTGGATGAATTTTGATGTCAGTAGGATTTGTGACTCTGTCCTCTATGCCATTATTAGGAATGAATCAGGCAAAGGTGGTCGTAGTGTGAATGGGAAATACTGAAGGAAGCATGCACAAGAGTTGTTCTCAGAACTTCATCATAAAAAGTGGGTACAAAGTAGGGGTGGCATTCCTAGGGCAGTGCAGTTCTTGTGAATAATATGCTAAATCTGGTCCTGTGCATTACTGTTATTACAGCTTGAGGAACAGGATTTATGGAAGGCGCCAATTTAAGGAGACATCAGGACTGGATGTCTCCTTAATGCAAAGCGATCCTAGCGCAATGTACAGATGTCTGAAATCAACAAGACAAACACCGTAGATACAAGAAATGAGCACTGTACTTAAAGAGAAACCAAATGCTTAAATAAAAGCAGGAAATAACTGACTAGGCAACCAGGCTGCTAAAAAGGATCTGGGATATTATAGACCACAAAGTAACTATGAAATGCTTTTGCAAAAACCAATCAATTAATGAAATGACACATTTCATACCAACACATTCAAGCTATGTAAAGCACAGAGGGCCATTTGTGATGATGATGTGTATTTCAGTGCATAAATGGCTGTCATATTAAAAGCTGGGAACAAAGTGGGTTAGTTTCCAGCAAAGAAGGGCTAGGTGAGATATAAGCTGAACATGTGGAAGGTGAGTGACAAGCAGGAACTGGCTACTCAGAGAAGCTGCTTTTACTGAATGCATTTGAACAGCTCGTGAGACAAATATCTCTTGGGAGAAGGTTATTGCATACCAGGGTTGTGTCTGTCTGCAAGGGAGGGAAGAGGGTTCTTTGTCCAAGGCTTTTCCAGCCTTCCACATCTGTGGTTCTAGCTTCCTATGAGGAAAGAATCTTTACCAGAGTTTCCTTTAAAGATGTCTGAAGTCATGCTCCTTTGAAGAAAACAAGTTTTAAATAGTAATGTAGGTCATGGTTGAGTAGTCATCTAGGCGACACTTTGGGAATTTTTACTTGCAGCAGGGCAGAATTACAGCCAAGGCATCAGCACTTTTGCTTCTGTTAACTTAGGAGCGGGTATGTCAGAGTTTTCTGTAAATTAGGAGAAGGACTGGACCTTCTCCTAATCTGGACATTTCTGGCTCTGCTTTTGGAAAAAATATCTGCCCTGAGCCAGGGGACGTTCCAGGTGAACACAAGCAAAGCAAAGGAATTTATATGTTGTTGGGAACCATTCCAACCTTCAACAAGTCTCAGGGGGTGTTTTGTAAGAAACATAGTATGTTTCACATCACCAGCACCCAACTATAGACTCAGTTTACTGCCTAAAAATGTTTTTAATCTAGGCCAAAAAGAAAAGGAAAAAAAAAAAAAAAAAAAGATCCTGATAATTCTCTCCCAGATTTAAGCTAGGTCCATTCTGAGGTACTGGTTTTCAGCATCTTCCATTTTCACAGACCTCTGAGGTTCCAGCTCATGACAGAAATGCCAAAGTGTGATGTGATGAGAAGATGTATTATCTTTCGTCTTCCCTAAGAATATACTCTGTTGTTGCTGTTGTTATCATATAAATTACAACTTAGAAATAAAAATGGCAATGCCAAGCAAGACCAACAGTGCCATAAATAATATTCTAGTACTCTTTAAAAATATTGATTTAAAAGAACAATAAAAACCGATTTTTGCCTGGTGCTTCAAAGTAAAAATTTGGTTTGTTCTAAATAGCAAGCAGTAGAAAGTTAAAAGCTCTCAAATAATGAAGGAAACAAATATACAGAGAAGCCAGCACCAAAACTTTGCATCAGAGAGAACATTAGCCACTGTCTGCTCCTGGGAGAAGAATAGAGTACTGATTTATTGATCAGTAAACTTCAGCAGTTTTTAAAACACTCGGAAAAGCACCTACTCTTTCTATTTAATTTTCAAGATGACGATGTAAGCAAGGCTCTTTCTGAAAGGCATTACGCTGATATAAGACCATAACTTGATCAGGCAATAACTGCAGAATCAGGGCATTCCACACCACGTCAGAAACACTGAACTCCCCTGGGTATAACTCTGATCTGGCATGAACTCATTCTGCCTATTCAAATTTCTTTAAAAAACCGCTCCAATGGGTTAATTTTGCTCCAACAAGCCCTGACAGACCTAATGTCACCTGCTGTCCTCACCTCCTTAACTTTATTCAGCGTAGGTATTGCCTGTCCTTCCACAGCCAGCATAAAGCTGGCATAAAGCTTAAAGCCCACAAGAACTGCCACTAATTCGACAGAAAAGTGACAGAAGTTCAACACTGGATCCGGACTGAAAATTGTACTGCTGAGTGATACATTTGTACACACACCTGGTATTAATGATCTCAAAAACACATGGCCTAAGAAGAACGTGAAAGTCAAAAGGAAGAGCTGTAAGTGTTTCATGGTACATGTAAGTGGCAGTATTGAAAAAAAGGTTGAGATAACAGTTATGGGATCGTGCAGAAGCTGACAAGAAGAGGTAGATGGCATGTGCTGTCAGTCAGCCATCTCATATAGTGATTTCTCCGTGCATATGGCACTCAAGAAATAAAACTGTAGGTTGGATGCAGAAAGTGAAAGGTGTTGCTGCACAAGAAACCACCCAACAATCCCCCAAAAGGGTTGAATATTGTTTAGCAGACAGTTCCCCCAAACTCTTAGCTTTGTATAGCCACCAGCAGAGATCCAAGGCAAGGAGAAGTATATATGGTCTTTCCTTTCAAAAAAAACCAGGCTGTCCCTGGGCAGAACAGTCAGCAAAAGCAAGGGATGCTGCAACAGTTCACCCCCTACGCTCAGTGGTGCTGAGACCTGAGAGCTTGACTGACCTGCCTACACTGCACAGTGCTGTACTTGACTATGAGGGATTCAAAGCCCTGATAAAATGTGTACATTAAGGCAGATAAAGATGTAGGCACTCCTTACTGTAGGGTCTGAGCACTGGTATCTTACATTTATCCTCATAATACTCCTGGGATATAGCATCTGAGGTCAGAAGAAGGTATAGCATAGAAGTTGCACGTTCAAAGATACTTTGGAAACAACCTAGCTCTTTTCAGGCAACAGGAGCTTCAGTTCAGAGGCCAAAGACGATCTCAAAACTTCCCTCCAGCTAATACCTTAATACCTGTGATACTTTTATAAAGGATACCAGGATTCTCCAAGTAGACATGTACAAAACAGACAGAACACCAATGCCACCACATAACTACTCATGAGCTGCTTGAGCTGTTCACTGCTCTGGTTCAGAACCCAGAGGTTGTGAAGAAGGACTCAGATGAGCCTTTTCTCCATCTCAAAGATTTCTAAGGTAGGTGCAATCCTTTTTGTGGACTGGGACTTGTGAGGTGCAGGAAACAGAGGTTGAAGGGATTCTAGGTCAAATCCTTTACATCTCAGCTACAGATCTGTAACACCAGGCTAAGAAGTCAGCTTAGACCTGAGATTTCCAGGTCTTTATGTGAAGACCCTCCAACAGAAGAAGTAAAGGCAGCAACGTGGTGATGATGGAGGAACTCTCAGCTTGAGCATGGAGTTAAAATCTGTGTGCTAAATCCAGCACAGCTGAGTTCTGAATGTGCCCCACTTCAATTCCAGGTAAGTAAGTGGTCAGAAACAGGTAAATTATCCTGTTATGGAAGCCTTATGCTGTAGTGTTCAGATATCCATATACATATATATACACACACATATTTTAAAGACAGCTCACTACAGCATTCAGAAGAACCTTAATAGAGTTAACAGCATTAGGAACAGATGCATTGGCATGTCTCTGAAGTAAAAGCATGGTGCTGCTCAGACATGCTAGCTTAAGATCCGAAAACCACAGAGCCTCACTGGTACAGCCTTACATCCAGGACACCGAGCCCTGCTTCACTGCAAAATGATGCAGTTACACATTGACGGGAAGGCACTAGCAATAATTCTTCTTTGTGTTCAGTGGCATGCACAGACCGTAGCATGAATAGGCCACCGTGGGCAGGACAAGTTGCACAGGGCAGTCAGTGTCAGAAAAAGGACACAAAGCTTCCTTAGACCCACACTTCACCACTGTTTGCCATGCTAATCCCCACAACAGGCAGGGGTAATGGCAGGGTTTGAAATACAAACCTTTATAGACCTTCTGGCAGCCGTTTGGGGAAGGACGGGTACAGAACGAGCATCGGGGCATGGCACAGCTGCAAGGGCAAGAGAGAAGCCACAGCAGAACAGGCTCTTTGTGGCAGCCCTGTTTTTCCTCAGCTGCCATATCAAGATCCTGGCAGAAACTAAATCCAGAACACAGCGGTGCTGAGGAAAGGTGTCTCTGCAGAGCAGACACTGAAGAGAAGCAATATCCTCACAGCTCATCAGCATTTCACTGAATTTAAATAATTCTTATAGGCAGGGACTGTTATTCTTTGACACTAGTTCATATGTGAAACTCTCAACAAGTAAATATTTATGCTTTTTCTAGTTCACTGTTCATGCAAGACCTTCTCTCTAAACCTGACAGTAAATATTCTGTTTGTTTTCTCAAACAAAAGGGAAGGACCAAGCTCAAGGCTGAAAACTCAGTGAGAGTCACATCTTTTGGGGCAGAAAATATGCAAAGCAGTAGCAGGAAAAAAATAGGGGATGGGTATATAAAAAAGGAGAAAGAGGAAAGATTTTTAGTTACCTCTTCATATACAGTCAGCTTTCCTGCTACAGCCTAGCTGTCCTCACTGCCACTTTCTCAGTCTTGCTACAATGCCGTTCACATCTGAAATCGCTGTTAATCCCAACCCGAAACGTCTCCATGAAAACACAGACAGATGCTTAAACATTTGCCAACCTGCTAACCTACCAGTGAAATAAGCACAAAAGAATGTGATAAAATGTGTTATGGATTGTCAGGAGCTGTTACCTGCATTTCTTAAGACTTCAGCAAACAGGACGATGCAGGAGCATCGCTAGCCTGTTCCATTTGGGGTGGTAAAATGAGGTCAGGCTGTGTCTGTCTGGCAGGCAGCGGAGCTTACTAGCACTGTACCTCCCCACGACCGAAAAGCACTAGGTGGCACTGGTGGTATTCACAAACATTGCATCTGCCTTTCCGTTTCTGGAAAGGCATCGGCTGGTACCTTTCGACTTTCAGCGAGCAAGAATGCGGAGGAAAACAACTCAAGTATTTCTCTCGGTGGTTTATGAGCCAAAGATTAAAAATACCTTTTGCCATATTACCGGGGGCTGGAGGAGGACTGGCTGACCCTCCCTTTCTTTCTCTGCACCGTCTGACTGGGTCTTTAGCTTGTTAACCTCACTTCCATGCTATTTAATGATTACAAGCCAACTGATAGAAATACTATGTTGCACATAATGGTGTCTTCATAACCATTAATTATGCTGTTATATTACATGCAAGAGTTGCCAAAGGGCTGAATTCTGTGATAGTGAGCTATCGGTGCTGATTGATGGCATTAATACCCTTATTTTAAGTGTAATTAGACATATCTGAAAGTGGTAACACTACACAGGGGTTAGCTGCATCACAAATTACCCCCCTCTAAACTGACTTAAAACTCCCTAAAGGTTGCTTGTCAGTATGTTTACTTGCTCACAAATTCAAGAAAACAAAGTGGAACAAAGCAGCACTAAAAGGAAAAGGAAATGGCATTCCTTGGAGCTCATGCATTAAAGCAAACAGACCCACAGATTTAAAGCCATACAAGAGAAATCGTCTGGGTGTGAGCAAGAGATCAAAGCACCACCAAGCAGCAGGAACTGCCACCATGTTGGCAAGCTCTGTAATGAAGGTCACCACGCAGACACCCTGATTTTAAACTTTTATTTTTTTAATTTCACAGAGTGGGGTAATTCAGGGGTGGAGGAAGGTTTACTTAATCTGAAGAATGCAACTAATTGGGCCTTATTTGGTATAAATGTGCTGAAAGGTACTCTTTCCCTCCCAGTTGAAGCACTTACACCATGGTAGAGGAATCAGCCTGTGAAAGCTTTCTCAGCCATCGCAAACTGAGCACAGGATTCATCTCTGTGTGACCTGCACCTGTCCCTGTAGGGCTTTGTTTTCCTGCTGCCTTGTAGAGAGCACAGAGCCCCAACATGCACCCTGCTCCTTTTGCTGAGAGCCTGGTGTTGGCAAGTCCTAGACTCATTTTTTTTTTTTTTTTTTTTTTTTTAAAAGAGATGAGAAGTACAGGGAGGAAAGTTGCAGGGTAGAAAACCAATTTGAGGCACCTCTCGTAAATCTCTACTGCAATATTTAATTCCCTTTAACGTGAAAGCTGAATGAAGGTGACTGCCCAGTGACATCTAAAGGTCCAACTTTGCCTCCTCCTGATCTAAACAATCTGGAAGTTTTCACAAGACATTTGGCTCTGAGCATACAATGGGGGAATTTTTACTTGACATCCAACCTTTCAGTTGTCTTTTCTTCTTTTGCACATTTCTCTGTCTTGTAGGAAATTCTGCCAAATCCCAACACACCTGGTGCTTGGCAAGTTCAGCCAGTATATGCTTCATCTAGAGATGAGATCAAAAAAGCACCAATCTGAGACCCTATGGTCCCTCAAAATCTGTTTTGAGTCAAAATAAACATAGAACCTATGCAAATCACTGATTTACAGTTCTCTAGCACATTTGCAATCAAGATCCTTCATAGCAAAGGTCACCTTACCCCTAAAATTTTCCAAGTTCTGTCTGTCTGTCAACTCCCAGTAACTCTGAAAATGCAGCTGCCTAGTTTGAGAACAGCTCCATGGGATTTCCAGGATCACTACTACCACTCAGGTCTTCTCTGCTACCTATCTTCAAGTTTGAGCTCTTCAACTATTTACATAACAGAAGAGCATACAGAAAATACCAATTTTTGGCTGGAGGCGTGTAGCGGAAAGAACACATATTGGCATGTGAAATTAGATTTTTTCACCACAAGGGAAGTCAAAACACTGGGGCAGGTGCCCAGAGAAGTTGTGGACTCCAAACTCAACTTGTCAAGGTCCTGATCAACCTATTCTAGTCAGACTCAATTTGAGTGGGAGACAGGACTAAATGACCTCCAGAGGTCCTTTGCACTCTGAAGTTCTATGATGCTAATTTTCTTTGCCACATTTATTAACATCAACTATCTTGTGTGTTGCAGAAATGTTCGTCTTTTAAATTTGTGACACATATTTGTGCATAACAAATACTTCTCTACAGTCTTTTGTTCTTAAATAAGGATTATTTATTGGATCAGTAATAATTTGGCTGACTTGATCTGTTTGCATCCTCCTCCTTTCAGTAATGGCTAAAAAAATTATGTCCATGCTACCTAAGGGTGTGCTCAGTCATAGCACAAGAATCAATCAATACTTGAACTGAAAACTGCTGGGAAAGTGCCTTAGGGTTAGCTGCAGCATTTATGCTTTTTCTTCAGCAGCAAGCCATGAGGTGCAGGAGGCCAGTTCGTGACAGTGAGGAAGGGGCACAGAAAGTATTGGAAATGCCTTCCTCATCACTAGGGAGCACCTCAGATCTTCTTCAAGTGCAAGTGATTTAATACTGCTGTCCTGGCCCAAACTAAACATGGCTGTTCTCACATCCTTCCCTACCTATCCTTTCCCTCTGCTAGCAAGGGCATTCTTCCCTTCTGTGGAAATTCTTCTAGTCTTTTTCTCTCTAGACCCTGTGTGTAAAACAGATGTGGGAGAACCCTCTGCATATTTTACAGACACTTTTAGAGGCTGTATTTCTGTGTAATTCCTTTGACAGAGGTAAAGGCAAGGAGCTGAACTCCTTGGTATACCTCCTTTGTTACCCACTCCCACCTCACCTTCTCCTGTCCCTTGTTTCGTTACCTGTTGCGCAGGCACTGCGTGCACCACAGCATGCATCTTCGCAACTGGGTGTCACACACTGAAGTTCACCCAAGTGAGCTACGCTGGTCCTAAAGCCATTTTATGGCAACCTAGAAGGCCTGAGCATGACAATACTTCAGCCATTTAATAAAAACCCGTAAACCGTTATAAAGAGCAAATGCACTGCAGTACAGCTGGGTAGTTCTGGTTTTCAGATGTGTGCTTTGAAAGACTCTTCGTGCTTTAGGCTTGCTCTTTCAGGCACTTCCCAGTCCAGCATCAAGATTCATTTTGCTTCACCTTACATAATGTGACAGAAGTGAAGATGACAGCCCAGCCCTAGAAAGTGAAATTAGTTTTCTCAAAAACGTGCCTCAACTGACTTATTATTATGATTATAGATCATGGAAATTCACTGATTACTGCAAATGAGGAAGATACAGTAAGCTTCCACCAAAGGGATACAGTAGCTATAAACAGGCTGGCAAAAGCAAATAAATGCACCCTGAGATTAGCATTTTGAAAGCAACGGAGCAAGGCAGAGATGAGAGGGACTAATCATTCACAGAAAACAAACTATTTTATTTGGTCTTTAATGAGGCATTTGAGGGTGTTTTAAAGTTTCAGATTGTCACAGAGTGAACTATTCTCCTATTAATCTGTAAGAGAATTGGTAAACAGCCACAAAAGGAGAAGCGCATGCCTACGGCATTAGGAGGAAAATTGCCTACAGATTACAGTAACAACTATTTTCCAAAGGCTGGAAGAACACCTGAGAATACTACTTCTGCTGATAACTCTATCTCTGTAAGGGCGCAAATGCTTAACAATTATCTACACCGCCAAGAATGGCCACATTTTTCTGCTCTGTAAACGCAGCCAGGGACCAGGTTTATGAGATAACAAGAGCCAGGTAGAGAACTACCAAAAAGGAAAAAAAAAAGTATTAATTTTGCCTGAGAAGTTGTCAGAAAAGAAAAAGAAATGAAAGCTTTATTCTTTGCAGACTTTTCTTAAAGCAAACAAACAAAAAACCCTTTAGCTTTCCTACATCCCCTTCTTCATGCCCAGTCACCTGTAGATGTGTGCCACCTCTGAGAGCAGCCCGGCTCCGAGTGAAGCAGGTCACCAGCTCCGTGCAGCATTAGCTAGACTAGATTATCCACAAAGAGTTTTAATGGCTGTCTGCATTTTATTTCCTTTTCCTTGCACTGTTGCAGACAGTCCCTGCCAGTGAGAAAGCTTAGGGAGGAGGCAAAGGGTTTTTCTAAAAAACACCCAAACATAGTCTCTCTCTTTCCAAAGCTTTTGGTGAGCTGTGAAGACTAATGGAGAATGTGAAAACCACACGCTACCCTTACAAGCAACAGAAGCTTTTTTAGGGCTGGGAGTTCAGACAAACTGGTTCAGACTATGCACCTGCGGAAATGGCGTGGCCTCAGCAGGCCCTTTGTCTTCAGCCATGAGCAGGGCTCAAGCATAGCACACACCATTGGCATGACTTCCTTAGAAACAGGGTTTTTAGGCTCAGTTCTCCCTCTTCTGGTGAGGGGTCACCCCACATTGAGTGCTGGTATGAGGAGAAGAGGCAGCCTGTGTCTTCTAGTGTCAACAAGACAAACTCCAGAGTGACTGAACCTTGCTAGGCACAACTAGACCACTACTGGCTGATGATGGAATGAGGATATGCCTACTGGGCGTCTCCAGTCTTCCTCCTCTCCTCTATGAGCAGGTTTATCATTGGTGTTTCTTTTCCTCCTAAGAGGACACAAGAAGCAAAAGAGCTAATATATAAATCATACATGACTTATTCTTTTTAAGCATCTTTACAGCTTCACTAACATGGTTAGAGTACACCCATTACTTCAGATGAAAGGCCTGTAATCTTTCTGAAGTGTTTCTCCACTGTGTTTTGCTGTTACAACAATTCAGAACATCTACCCCAAGGAAACCCTAAAAGCAAAGAATTTAGATGAGCAAAGACCATTGTATCTGTACCTTTCATGCCAATACTTTGTTTTTACAGGCACACTGGAAAGGCACTGCTATGGGCAAAAGTAGTGAAACTAGATTATTATAGCGGAGCACATTCTGGACAAGTTATGCTGGGGAGGGGGGAAATCACAGGTGTATTTCCACAAGAAAAATAATTGATGTCTAGGGACTTCTAACAGCCGTTACAAAGGTTCTGTTTATCCAAAATATATTTTGGCTCACACCTTGTGCCTGAATATTTCAGAACAGGGGACTAAATTTTTGATGACAAAGACATTAGAGTTCATACAGATTATATTCTAAGATTGGAACAAACAATAGAAGAACACAGATTGCAAAAACCTGATGTGCAGGTTAAAGCTCCTTGGATGGAAATATATATTTGAAGAAATAACCCACCTTGAGGAAAAGTGACTGAAGAAAGAAGACAGATAGATCCCCACCACGTACAGGTCAGTGTATATCCATCTACAGAGGAAAGAAGTATACAAAGATTTATGTGAAATGTAAATGCGGTGTGGGAGAATGTATACCCAGAGTGGCTGCTGAAACTGCTAATACAGGAAAAAAAAGAATGGTAATAAGTAAGGGTAAGGGGGTAAGAAGATATAAAAACTGAATAAAGTGATAATCACAAGTGCCAGACAGAACTTTCAAGTGAGCTACCAGGTTCTAAGTTTGTTTTAAGGTAATTGCCCATGGTAGATGAGTCAAAAGTATCCAGAATCACAGAATTTCTAGGTTGGAAGAGACCTCAAGATCATCGAGTCCAACCTCTAACCTAACCCTAACAGTCCCCACTAAACCATATCGCTAAGCTCTACATCTAAACGTCTTTTAAAGACCTCCAGGGATGGTGACTCCACCACCTCCCTGGGCAGCCTGTTCCAGTGCCTAACAACCCTTTCAGTAAAGAAGTTCTTCCTAAGATCCAACCTAAAACTCCCCTGGCGCAACTTAAGCCCATTCCCCCTCGTCCTGTCACCAGGCACGTGGGAGAACAGACCAACCCCCACCTCGCTACAGCCTCCTTTGAGGTATCTGTAGAGAGCAATAAGGTCGCCCCTGAGCCTCCTCTTCTCCAGGCTGAACAAGCCCAGCTCCTTCAGCCGCTCCTCATAGGACTTGTTCTCCAGGCCCCTCACCAGCTTCGTCGCCCTTCTCTGGACCCGCTCAAGCACCTCCATGTCCTTCTTGTAGCGAGGGGCCCAAAACTGAACACAGTACTCGAGGTGCGGCCTCACCAGAGCCGAGTACAGGGGGACGATCACCTCCCTAGCCCTGCTGGTCACACTGTTTCTGATACAAGCCAGGATGCCGTTGGCCTTCTTGGCCACCTGGGCACACTGCTGGCTCATATTCAGCCGACTGTCCACCATCACTCCCAGGTCCTTCTCTGCCTGGCAGCTCTCCAACCACTCATCTCCCAGCCTGTAGCTCTGCTTGGGGTTATTGCGCCCCAGGTGCAGGACCCGGCACTTGGCCTTGTTGAACTTCATGTAGTTGACCTCAGCCCATTGGTGCAGCCTATCCAGATCCTCCTGCAGAGCCTTCCTACCCTCGAGCAGATCGACACACGCACCTAACTTGGTGTCATCTGCAAACTTACTGAGGGTGCACTCAATGCCCTCGTCCAGATCATCGATGAAGATATTAAAGAGGACCGGCCCCAGCACCGAGCCCTGGGGGACGCCACTAGTGACCGGCCTCCAACTGGACTTGGCTCCATTCACCATGACTCTTTGGGCCTGGCTATCCAGCCAGTTTCTAACCCAACGAAGCGTGCGCCAGTCCAAGCCATGAGCAGCCAGTTTCTTGAGGAGAATGCTGTGGGAGACGGTGTCAAAAGCCTTGCTGAAGTCAAGGTAGACCACATCCACAGCCTTTCCCTCATCCACCCAGCGCATCACTTTGTCATAGAAGGAGATCAGGTTCGTCAAGCAGGACCTGCCCTTCATAAACCCATGCTGACTGGGCCTGATCGCCTGCTTGCCCTGCAAGTGCTGCCTGATGACTCTCAGGAGGATCTGCTCCATGAGCTTCCCTGGCACTGAGGTCAAACTGACAGGCCTATAGTTCCCCAGGTCTGCCCTCCGGCCCTTCTTGTAGATGGGCGTCACATTTGCTAGCCGCCAGTCAGCTGGGACCTCCCCCGATAGCCAGGACTGCTGATAAATGATGGATAGGGGCTTGGCCAGCTCCTCTGCCAGTTCTCTCAGTACCCTTGGGTGGATCCCATCCGGCCCCATCGACTTGTACACATCCAAGTGCCGTAGCAGGTCACCAACCAGTTCTTCATGGATGGTGAGGGCCACATCCTGCTCCCCAATAGCTCCACCTTATCTAGAGCTTATCCCTGCTCCACCTTATCTAGAGCTGATAAGCATGAGTAGAAGCAGAAGTAGAAAAGGAGTTTCAAGCTTCATTTAGAGGCATGAAAATGATTAAAGTCTTTGATATATGACTGAAGCATAGACAGCACTGTTGACAAAGTTTTAGTTATATTTGCAAAAAAGAAGAGGCATTTACAATTTATGTATTTTCTTTCCCCCTCATTGTTCAGTACTTGAAAACGCACTTGGAAAACACATGATGATACCAAAAACTCTGTCTAGAGCTTTCAATAGAGCCAAGGCTCAGCAAAAACAGTAGCGTGATACTGTGGCAGCAAATATCTGAAGAGACATCCAAGGTTTGTATAGATTCATTTGATTATTCAGAACTTTTTTATTGTTGATTCTTAAAGATAGTATGTTCTGCTGGGTACAAAGAAAGGCAACTAAAGTGATCAAGGGGATAGAGGAGCTGCTTTATGAAAGAAGGCTGAAAAGGTAGACTAAAAAGGTAGAAGGTCTTTAGTCTGAATTAAAAAAAAAAAAAAAAAAACTGGAAGAATAAGGCTGAGGTTGATTATATCACGCAAGCAGTGGATGAGCTACAAGCAGAGTTCTTGTTCCTGAAATAAGACAGGAAGCACTCAAGGAAGATCTACATATTGGTCTAAAACAGATAAAAACCAATTCCTCACATGGCAGGGAATGAACTTCTAGCACTTGCTGTCACAGCAGGCTGCAGAAGCAGGTAGTGAGGCCTGAGGCGTACTCAGGTTCAGAGAGGGCTTAGACAAAACCACGGACCAGAGGACCACAAACAGATACTGAAAGCCCTAGACAGGGAAGTGCCCTTTAACCCACACAGCAATCCTGGAGGCTGGGGCATTACCAAAGTCAGGGACTGACTGCAGGGAGCAGCCCGTCTCCTGGTCTCACCCTAAAATAACTACTCAACTGCTGCTGTCAGAAAAAGCTCTGGGGAAGACGGACCACAGGTCTTGCAGAGTGGGCCATTTTTTATTGTTAAACGTGACAGTCCTGGAATATTCTAGTACTTTCTCCTAACAAACACAATTAGGAAACTAACCAACCACTCTGTGGTTGGAGGAGGCTTCTCTCCTCCCCGTTTCTCTTTGTTTGTTAAGGCACCAGTTGTCCTATTGAAGACTCATTGTAGTTATAAGTGCTGACACTGACTTCTCTTCATGATTACCAAACAACATCCTTTGGAGATGCTAACACTTCTCAGATCCACCTCTATTTGTTTCCATTCTCCTTCCCAACGTGAACCCCATCATTCAAAAATACACGTTCTCCTAGGAGAAAGGAAGTGGTAAGAAGAGCCACTACAACAGAAGAGGTTCCCATTGAATCTTTTTCTCTTTATGTACTTCCAGAGAGGTATTAAAGTGCAACTTCTCACAGCCCTGAAACACAGCCAGCTCTCCAAGTATTTAATAGTTCCCAGCAGCACTAATAGGTAGGTAAGGACAAGAGGTTAAGAAGGGTGCTATGTGTGAATAAAATGAACAGGCTCATTTCAAAGGCCTTACATTTCTTCAAAGCAGTCACAGAGAAGACAAAACGAGAGTGAGAGACTGACATAAAACACAAGCACTGGAGAAAGCAATCAAAAGAGATACTGAATGTGTGATGGACTTTATGGAATTAGAGAGGTGAAAGATGATGAGATGCCTGGCAAGTAGCTTCTGCTTCAAGCAGGGAAACATCAGGGGCTGGAGCCCCTTAACCTGCGCCACGTGTGTCAACAGTTTGGTTTAAGAAAGATTTTCCTCACAATTTAACAATGAAACCCTGGCAAGGCAGATGGCTTTTTAAGCTGTGGTACAGAAAAACATGTTGTGTGGTAAGAGCAACAATCCATGAAGCTATTACATATTTCCCAACCCACCTTATGTTATTTTTTAGCAAGGCTGCTCTTCTGTATAATTCTACTTTTTATTTTTCTGATTATTTCCTTCCTTTTCTTCCAGCAAAACAGTTTTTTCAGCAAGACAAAATGAGGTAGAATAAGAGATTCAAAACTTTTCAACTCTTCTCAAAGTAAGGAACTACAGAATGTGCGGTCCTAGGAAATTCAGAGAAGTTAAATTAATTGTGGATTCTGGAGGGGTGGTGGTGGGAAGCAACAAAAAATAGTGTTTGAAAAATGTGGATCCTTATTTCCTTAATACAGACATATGGAGTAAATCCACATTGCTCAAGTAGCAGACTCTGGGTCTGGCCCAAACAGAATTCCCAGATGCGCCTGCCTTCTTGCAGGAGGTTCCCTATTCCTTACCTTTCTCTTTGAGCTATTCTGGCCAAGTGCACATCTTACTTGCCAATGAGAACTACGGCCAGAACACAGCTACTTGCTTCAAAGATGTCTGTAAAATAGGGAGACTTCAATAAAAATTAACTGGACATATTAATTGTACTTGAACATCACAAGTTCATAGATACAAAGCGTGTTTTTTGTTGTTGTTGATTGTTTTTTATTATTTCATTGGAAGGACTTCTATCTACTACACAACGCTTACGGTTAGTTCAGCCCTACATGAGAAATTCACAGGTCTGGACTTAGTACAAGAACTATGTCAGGATACTGCCTGCAGCATTACTGTCATGAAGGCCAGTAGCTGTTGATGCAAATCATCTTTGTATTTGCTTTCTTTGTTCAGTATGTAAAAGAATTAATTTCTAATGGGCAGACCAATCATACATGGAGCCAGTTCATATTACACAATGGAGTTCAGGATTCCTGAAGCTTGGTGAGCTCTAGTTATTGCTCATTCTCTGAGCAGCAACTTGCACAGGGCAGCGCTTGGCTGCTGGGTGGATCTGCCCTATGGAACTGGTGCCTTCTGCACCTCCTGTCTTTCACTGACGGTGGCTGGGCCAGGTGCCTGTAGCTCCTGCCACTGCTCAAAGCAGTGCCAGCATCAACCCAGGTGCTCACAGGGGAACAGAATCCACGTGGGGTTTGTTGACATTTACAGCTTCCCCCCTTACACTACTAAAGCTTGGGAGCTGGTATGTACATATGGGGTGCATATGGCAGAGCTGCGGCACAGAGAGTTTGCCAACCACTTTCACTCTACAGTCTGACTCTTGTCTCTTGAGGTACGTCTTTTATGCCAGGAACAAAGCAAATTCCACATGGCATTGCCTGTGCTTGACAGACAGGATAATGGGCCCTGCGCCTTATGTATGTTTCTCTCTACATTCATCTGAAGGGTCTGTGAAGATATCAAGTCATTAGTGTCAATACCGAGAGCTTGATGGAGCGGGAAGTGCTCTGCAGTAATTGATATATACTATCTAAACTGGCTAGTTATTGTTTAATGCAAGAGTGTGCTGGATTTAACAGCCATTTAAAGAGGAACTAGGAGCATAACATTAAGTGGTTGCATGTAAATCATCATATTTCTTCCTAGTCCCAGACTACAGCTGAAGACGTCTACGAACAATGTGAATAGCAAGATTTCTCCTACCATGCAGAGCCAAAACAACCTTTGGAACTATGGAAGTAAACAGCTGAGACTGCAGGAATTTCTCCCTCTCCAGGAAGCGTGGATCAGGTTGATCCATGTTGATGCAGGCACGGTGATCAGTCTGACGTAGATGACATTCTGAGGAGCACGAAGTTGCTCCCACTTGCTCCTCATTATCTGGGATGAGTAACAAAAGTGTTGGGGGAAATTTGGAACACTGTTGCAGTGTTCATCATCCTGCATCCCAGCTGAAGTCACTACAGATGCCTACAGCAATTTGGTTTCTGGAAGCGTCAGCTGTTTGTAAAACCTCTCACTAATTCTCACTTGCACTGGAGGACTCAGTTCTTTAGGATGAGGTGTTGCCTACACTTTTAGTGCTGAAGGGACTACCCCATTTCTGCTAAGGAAGGTCCTATCCATCTGCAGCAGAGGCTTTCTGCTCACTTTTGTACCATTATTTTGGGAAAACAGGACTGATACCCCAGGCCCCTTTTTAAATCTTGGATCATTTTAATGACAGTTTATAGGGTAACCCTATAAACACTTGCATTAACAATAGTAGAAGGCAGAGCAGCAGATAACCAGATAGGGAAGAAAATGCTTATCTAGAAGCATCCCTATCAAAACAAATATTTAAAACACACAGAAAAATACAGGTATTATAAACACAGAACTTGATTTTTTTTTAAAAAAAATAAGCCACAATAGTCATGATTTCGTCATATGGACTTTCCTAGTTCACTGGAAGACATTCAGGTATAATTCAACTATATTATGCATTTTAGAAGAAATACAAGTGTACTGTCCTCTGATCATAATCAACGACAGTTTCTAATGAGTGCAGTGGGTATGGTGAGCTATCCTTGAATTTTTGCCAAGCAAATTAACCCCCCCAAACTAGAAAAACACAGCAAGCTCTGCTGAGGATTTGAGCTAATCCACTTGGCACATTGCTGTGGTAACCTGGTTGTGCTGCTTCTGCATTCAACAAGCAGCCTCCGCTCTGCCTTGCTCTGCACACAAATACCAGCTTGCTCAGAGAGAGCTCAGCGTCACTTCCCCACACTCCGTTACACATCTGGAGAGACACCTCCCATCTCTCCAGGTTGGGCCACTGGGTTTGTCAGAAGTTAAGGAAGCCAACCTCTTCCTCCCCTCCAGGCATCTCAGCTCCCTGCTAACCAGTCCACTGGGAGTCACAAAAACCTTGGCAGCCTACAGATCAGTATGGATTAGGTGCTACTGAACAGGTATCTCCTGCCTATATCTGAAGTACTAGGAGCAACGTACAAAGATTTGCTCCCTGCATCTCTGAGGGTTACAGGAAAGTCAGATGAGTATATACAAATGCACGTCAGACAGGTCTGATCGATTTTCTTTGTTAGAGAGACAGAATTAGATAAGTGGCACAGACTTCAGCACTGACAGCTGGTCACCTCCCAGCTTTGCTCTTCAGCCTACAAACACACTGTGACAGTCACACATCGTGTGAAGAGCATCCTCTGTTAAGAAATACCAAATGCACTGATTTGTTTCCAAAGTGGCACAATGTCTATGACCCAGTGTAAGGTGGGTCAATCTCTTCAATCTCTTTAAGACTTCATTTATACTTTCTCCCTCTCCTCTCTTCCTTTATGCACACCCAAGAGGTGCTGCAGCCCAGGACTAGAGGAGAGTGACGAGCACTGAGCTGCACCTCCCATCACAGCAAGCTACGAGACCTGCAAAGGGACTGTCAGACTCTGAAGGGATAAGACATCACTACAATCACAAAAGAAATACTTTGTTTCCAAAAACACAGTATGAAAAAATATTTTTGACTTCCAGTTTTTGAAAAAAAAAAAAAAGAAAAAGAACAGCTTTAACAACCTCATGTTTAGAAATTAGAAGTCCAGGAAAATACAGATACTGATCTCCATCTTGCCTTGCTGAATTGTCAGATCTGCCATTTAGCCCGCAGTACTGCAGAGGCAGGACTGCACCATAAACAGAAGATTCAGGATTTTAATGGCATTATACAATGCAATTAGAAGTTTGGAGGACTGGCTTCAAGTTTCTCACATAAAGGCTGGTGACAGAAAGTGATATAAAGATGGTATTTTTTAATTTTTAATTGTGACCTTCCTCTTCTTTCCATTCCAAGCACAAATCAAAGTCCAGAAATACGGGGTTCCTCATTGTTTCCTCAGCATAATTAGAAAACAAGGTTCCTATAGGACATGAATATATCATCCATAAATGTTACCAACAATTTGTTTTTAGTATGACTGAGATTGTCTCAGCTTAACTTTTGCTAAAGTAATCTTTGGTCTGGGTCATCCAGAAATAGTTTCCACCACTGCGATACAGATTTTCATAGCTTCCTTTTGAGGCTATTGGGATTTGAGGGGTTGTGTATGCCCTGTGGCTTTGGGCATTTTGTATTGTTTCTATGAATGACTGATGAGATTACTTGTTTGAGTAATTTCTCTGTGGAGTACAATTTTATAATCTCTTTAAAAAACTCCCTGCTTCTGATGCTTTTATATTTGTTTGGGCTGGCAGACTATTAAAGAAGAAGAGTTACTGATCTCACAAGATATTTTTTTCCCTGTTAACTGTGCTCTTCATTTTACCTTTGCTCTTCCAGCAGTGAATACACCCCAAAATGGTAGTTTGTCACCTTTATGCAGTTCATATATGAGCTGTTCTTTGGGGAGAAAGCAAAGGAAGAGGAAATGTAAAGAAGAGGTAATCTCAGATCAGTCATACTCATTTCTGAGGGATTTGACCTATAAGCAACAGACACTTCTGTATGATGGGCTCCATGCTGATGTGTTTCCTCACGTCAGAGCAAACAGCAGGCTTGCTGTGCTGGCTGCAACCAGTGCTTCCGAGGACAGGCATGGGAGGGCTCTGTGGATTTGCCTCACTATCTTTGCTGTACCAGTGATGGACAAAGGAGGCACGTGAGCCTTCTGGGTGCAGTACAAGGTATCTGCAGAGAATCTAAGAACAGCATGTCAAAGGAAAGAACACATTTTTTCCGATATACTTCTTTCCTCTCAATGAAGGGTATTTATGAAGAGCTTATTTTCATCCCTGTCTCTCCTCTGCACACTGTGTATCTGCATTTCTGCAAACAAGGCACTTGCTTTTTCTTTTTTTTGAGCAGACTTTTGCTTAGAGACTTCTGCAATTCTTTTCAGTTTAGTTGAGACAGTACATGCTATTCTAAAAGATCAATTGAAATACAATTTTCAGAAAATCTCAGCATCCTAGAGCAAGGTCTGTTAAATTGCAGACTAGTCTCCCAGGGATGCAGTGGAAGTGACTTTGCTTGCAACTTATACAACTACTGAAACAAAACACTAGAAATTACAGTCAAGAGCAAATGAAATTTTTGCAGGGACTGAGCTGGGATTTAGGAGACATAATAGGTCCATGCAGGCAGTTCTGATTCTTTTGTTTTTAAATACCACACCTCTAGCTCTGTATACACAAGAAATGAATGCTTTTTGTTTAAAAAAAATCACAGAAGAACACTTATTTTAGGGAATAGATGTGTAGTCCTTCCACAGTTTAATTAAAATTGCCATTTACTACATTTCTGCAACATGTTAAAAGTCACCATATACTACTAGAAATCACGATAACACTGTTTGCTTAAGTATCCCATTTGAAGTGGATATTCCCTAGACCTCACATTTTCTAACCTTGTTTCACCTTCCTGCAATTTCCTGAAGCTGTGTGCATGCACATATTTTTTTCCTGAGATGGTAAGACTTAGAGCCTTGGCTGATTTAGTTATTAATTCTCACTGTTCCCCCATCCACAAACTGTGTTAGATTTTAGTTACCACAAGAAAAATTCATACTGCAAGTTGAGGCAATCCCGCAGAACATGCCACAGCATCTGTTCATCATATTCGATTGTGAGCATGCTATTTCCTTCTACCTCTTCATATAAATTGTAACAAAACAAGAACCATGGCATATTCCTCTCCTACATACTTGAAGGAAGGCACTTTTACACTGTCTTAAACGTGGAAGTAGTTAGATGTCCATGGTATAGCAGGAAAGGGCAAGCTTTAAGGGTTTTGTCTCATTTGTCCGGGTAGAATGAGAAAAAAAATCACATACTCCTGGTAAAGCCTGGGTAAAATTCTATTTAATTGGGTAATGAAGACTTTTGAAGCTGTGGTAGTCTTCTCTCTCTAACACTTGATGTAGAAGAGAGAAAAACTCAAAATGTATCTTGGAAGGACGTAGGGCCAAGTTCTTCCCTGTCATTCTTGGCAACATCACCAGCTCTCTGCAGTCCGCTGAGCACGCAGGACTGACACGGTCGCACTGTCTAGCATTTAGCCCTGTGAAACTGAAGTGCTAAATGAACAAGACACAGACAAGCCCATACAGAGCTTGTGGCTTCATCAGTGAACTGAAGCAATATTTTTAAATGCAGATGACAACGGCTAGGTGCATTAAAAGATTTATATTTGATTTTTACAGCCGATTTGAGATTATGCCTGTCTTTATGTTGGGTAAAGGGGATCAGAGCTTGGGGGTGGGGGGAAAGCAGAGTGGAGAGCAGATATTTAGGTGCTTAGCTCCAGGCATGTAAAGATGACCAAAATGGAACAGCTGGGATACAGATTTATTCTTTGAATGATGGCTGAAAAGGAGATCTCTGCCTTTCCCTGTTGTTCCAGTTTCAAGAGCATAGCATTGCACAAATTTATTTCTAGGATAATCAGTGACTGTCACGAATATCTGTAATGAACTTCCAGATCCCTCAGATGAATTCAAGAGGCCTTGGATCAGCCCCAGAACTGCAACACGCCTTTTAATAACCAATCCCTTTTATACCTGGATCTGACAAATCTGTGTAAGAGGTAGGTCACAAATTCTCCATCCCCTATCTACAGATAATTTTAAGGATTTGGTTCGTATTTAAACCTGAACTCTACAGTGAGTTTGCTTTCAAGCTCCCTGCTGTATCTGGTTTTCCTGTGGGCTTTTGTTTTTATTTTCATTTGATTTCAACAGATGATATTTACTGCTACTTCCCTCTGCTTTGGAGAAGGATTTATCATTGATATGTATTTTCTTTTTAGTGCACAAATACATAAAATCCAGGCATGAAGCCTGACCAAAACAGCTGGAAAGTGACACTGAAATTAAGGCTATAGAGCCGCTTCTCTAATCAGCTGAGCAGTTTATATAAATGCAGTTTAAATAAAATGAGTCTGCAAACAGAAAAGCTTAAAGGATATTAAATCCTGGCTTTATAAATGACAGCCAAGCTAGCAGAAACTACCCCATAGTGTGTAATCTTTTTCTTTCATGTAACAAGGTTATCCGGCCTCACAAGCTTCTTAGGGCAAACTTAATTAAAGCCAATGAAGAGAAAAATACAGAAGGGGAAAAGGTAGCTGTTTTGATTCTAGAAATGAAGTATCTTAAAACATATATATTTCTGTGAGCTAAAGGTATGTCTCCCTAGCTTTAGCGGGGGACTTAGAAGTGTGAGATTAAACTTTCTCCCTCCTTTTTCTGTGACTTCGTATACACACAGACACACCAAGATGGCTCACACAGGAATGCAGAATCCATTTATCTTATTCAGAGCAGGGGAAAGGAGGCAGGAGGGGAGTGGACATTTCCCTTTTCCTGGGTGACAGCTCACTGAATAATAAAGGTTTCCCCAAGAAGAGAACATGCTACACACGTTGGCAATGAGTTTGTCAGTGTTCCTGGTATTTCTATACAGCTGTGATTCATGGATATAATAAAATATTGATATCTGTTTCCACTGTTCTTTCATACAGCAAAAATTCATTACGTGATCTAAATTAAACATTTCTGCAATGGACCAGAGATCGCAAGTTGTCTCCTGCCCTGGTGGAAAAGCTCTGTGCCACCCCATCTGGTGCTCCAAATGCCAAACCTCAGAAATATCACTGGATGGCAGGGCTGTTTGTAAAGAAGTGTTTGCTGTTTTATTCCAGTTTCTGTTTAGCTTGGTAAAAACATCCCCCTATCAGTCTGTATCACTGAGCTGTTGCTGAGATACAGGCACAAGTCTAGTCTCAGACTGATGAAATGCATCCAGCATGACATTTGACTCAATCTGCTCATAAATAATAATAATAATAATACTTTACATTTATATAACCCTTTTCAGCAAGAGCTCTCCCAAAAGGCCTTTTTGACCTCCAATTTATCTGTTGTGACTCTCACTGAATTAGAGGCAAGTGTAATGTTCTCTACTGCGCTACCACATACGGGATGGCAACGGCCATGAAACAAATTACATTTACAATGAGATTTCAACCATCTTATCTATGTGATGCTCAATAATCCATCTCAGCAGAGATCACCTGTAATATTATTAGGGTCTCAGTCTCTCAGACAGCTGTCAACTCTATTAAAAAACAACACCACATCCTATCTGCCCAGTAAGTACTACCCCCCCCCCAATTTTTTCTCCAAATCTAGGATATATAAGCCTCAAATAATTACACAGACCTAAGAAATTACTTTATCGTATTTACTCCAGAAAATTTAAGTGCAGGATTTTGCAATTCACCAGTAAACGCAAACAGAAGTTTCATAAAGTTGAAGAAAAAAAAAAGAGGTTCCTGGACTTACTCTGGGTTTAAGGTGTCTGCACCTCTCACTTAACCAAGGAAACTTATAGAAATAATGTCACAGTAGCAATTTCAATATCACATCAAAGAATTTGTGTAGGTCGTATCAAAACAGGGCTTTGCTCTGCTTATAGTTTAGATTTTTCTCCCCCTCCACTTTGACTTGTGAGGCTAGATTTTCAAAGGTATGTAGGCATCAAACAATGCAGGTAGGTGTTTTCAGATTCATGTGCTGTACCTATAGCAGCTGTTGGAGCCTAAACCCCATGAATAAAGTCACCCTTGATAAATTGTGGAGGCTGGCTTTAACAGTCTGCCAATGCACAGCATCTATCTACATATCTATCTGTCTAGAACTCATTATAAGATGCTTTCTCCCTGTTGCTGGTGAAAGCAGATGTACAACCATTGCCTATTGCCTTTAAGAACAGAATTCAGTCAATGTGGAACTTCAGCGTTTGTGCTTATTTTCCTCTTCTTTTAATATAATGCTTAATAAAGGGAATATTTTTTTAAAGAAAACTTCAATTACTTAGTTTATTTTACAATAGCTTTAAGGTTCACAGACCATGCCAAAGACAGCTGATGACAGTATTTACAAAAATACGTTGAACGCATGGTGATAGAAAGAACACATCAACACCTGCATTTGAAATTCTCAGCTTGTATATGAGAGATTCAACCATAAATTCCTCCTCTGAATCAGGCATAAGCAGCACAAACTCTGCAGTGAGAACTCAGGGACTTTAGCTATTCTGGCATGATTCTTTGAATCTTTTATATGAAAGAAATGTAAAGAATCTTCTAGTTAATCCAGCATATCTCTATTCCCAAGACTGTGCCAATAAAGCCATTATATAGCATCTTATTCTTGATAAGAGGCCCAAAGGTTCAGCAATTACCAAAAGTGAATAGGATATTGGTCTCATAACACATTATAGGCAAATTCCATTACAACAGAAAAATTAGTCTCATGAACCAGTGACTTTTTCTAAACATCCTGAACTGGTTAATCCTTCTCGTTTTCCCTCCCCCTCACTTGCTGATAGCCAGCCCCCCATCCTGACCTGCAGCATTTCCCATTTCCATTTGTCGTCTGTAAATACGGTATATCACCATTTGAGAAGTCTGATATATATATATTTGCTATACAGAGATAGAAGTTCTCAAGACTGAGTTTAAACTAAGATCCCCGGTAGGATTAAAAAATCTTACACTTCTTTTGCAGTATTTCGGCTCTAACAGCAGACATCCCATAAACTCCCACAGACAGGCTAAACGCATACTATATGTCAGCTTCATAGTTCGGTATCTGATAGCAAACTGGAATCAAAAGGTTAAGTCAATGGTTCTGATCTCGTACCTTAAGTCTGAACTACTCATTCCTACCTTCCTTCAGATGAAGCAATCACATAAAAATAAAGCACTTTCTAATAAAAACAGTAAGTGTTCAGACCTCCATCCAAGACAGAAGGAATTTTGATTGTTCTGATTTTATGGACTATAGACTAGGGAGGCAAAGTATGTTGATTTTCTTACAGGGGATAGAAATAAAGTGAAATGAAAGCAGATGGATCTGCCCTAGCAGTGAACCATTGGATACAATACTTTGCTTCAGTGAGTATCCAAATTATTTTCAGGTAGTTTGGCACATAGGTAATTTATGTGCTTCGTTCTCTGCCTGCTATTTAGAAGCTGTTTCTCAAGTAGAGATTGTTCTCTGAACTGTTCACCTTTGCATGCACTATTTCACTCTTAACTCTTCTAATATTCCTCTTAAGGTTAACTTGGTGAAGTGAATTCAATATACTTTTTCTGTTGCACTCAAAGACTTGTCTGTGGCTGGGGTTAAACTAAAAACTGCAAGGGTGCTCTTAGGTGACTGCTTGCTTGATGACTGCATGTATCATGCAGAGGCTGTCCCAGCCATGATGTTTTCTGTCACTGACCAGAGGAAGCTATTATTGTATAGTGTTTCTGCAAAGGGCAATGCCATCAAGTACATTTTTTGGACCGACTATAGAAATTCTTCTTCTGAGATCTGTAATACACAATCTGACTTTGAGATAAAACAATTCATTTTGTATTTTGGGATATAAAACAGAAAACTGAAGCACAAATTATCTCAGCTGAGCTGCATTAGATGACACTTAAAACAACAGCTCAGTTACGCCTGTTTCCTAAACCCACAAACACAAACCAAAATCTTGATTTAGCTCATAAATAGATGCTCAACGTACAGCTCAAAGTACTGAAGATGGTGTTTGAGGTGCAAATGGCTTGCAACGAGGAAGCAGTGGTCTTCTAGAGGTACCCCATCTCTACTGCAGGAAAGAGTTGGGTTGGCCATGCTGCTGTATCTCCAGCCTCAGCAGCACCGCCGGTTAAGTTCCTAAAACACTGAGCAGTTCAGACACCACCATCATCCCTGCATCACCCTGTAAACCCTAATACAGGAGATGTATTAGAGTGCTTGTGAGTTACATGTGACAAAACATATGGTTATTCGAGAAACAGAGTCTCAAAATCTGAAGCCTCCTGGGGACAAGCAGCCCAGGTTTCTACAAAGATTCTTACTGTTGTAGTCCTCATTGAGACATTTAAATATCTGGCAATACTTTTATCCTTCTTATCAACTCTCCCCTTCACTTGTGGAACCTAAAGGAGAGAATTGAAATTATCCTTATTGACAGACCAAAATTACTCAAAGGAGGCAGCTGAGAAAACAGTGACTATCCACAATGAGCGTTCAGTACCTGGAAAGTCACAATACTGTATCTAGTCTCTTTATACAAGATGGACTCAAATACTTCAGAAGAGCAGGATACACATTTGCATAATGACATCATACCTCAGTACATCCTTCCTCCAAAACCCCAAGTTAAAAACAACAACAACAAACAACAACCAGCAAGCAAATCAAAGAATTCAAGTGAGTATTGTAACACCATTATCATAAGGAATTTCTAGGTAACACCACCGTATCTCTCCGGGTTAAACTACAAATACAGAGAAATCTATCTTTGGAGATACTAGACCTTTCAGAGCCATCTGAGCTGACACAAGTAGATTTACAGAAGAGGATAAATCTTGGCAAAATATTGCATTGTAGTTCAATTAACCTCCTTCAGGGAAATCTAATTTAATTGCTGGATTGCAATCACTTCCGATAAGGCTTGATACTAGCTTCATTACCTGTCTGTAAATGCATCTTTACTAGATGTTCTAAGGCAACTAAAAAGAAATTGATAGCCGCACACAAAAATAAACTATTTACCAGTACTGTAACTTTTAAAGCATCTTGTCAGAGGCTAATAGGTTATTTTAATATAAAAAAGGAGATTGTGGTTTCCTCTTTTAAGAAAGTTTCCCCTAATATGTGTTATTGCAATGTTCATTTTCTATATGGTTTTCCTGGCACAGTATTGCATTACTGCGTGGCCCACTTTCTACAAACTACCATGGTGTGCCATTTCCTGGAGAGCGTAATGAAGCCCAGCATCTCACCTCATGGGTGAGAGAATGTGTTCCAAAATTTGATGTATAAGGATGTTGGGATATTGTTTTCCCACATTTACCTAACACTCACAAAATTCCAATACATGGAGCTAAACACATTTTTCACTGTACTCATTGCACAAAGGCAACTTAAGATGAAAACAAACATCATTTAATGCCCTGAGTCCTTTTACTCTGCCTGGTTGTGACTTTAGGTACAACTAAAACTCATGCAGGTGGGTGTCTACATGGCCAGTATCAGGTGAGGTAGGTAGGACACCACTAACAGGTGCCCTAATGGTTTAAATATGTGGAGGCACAGCCCTGGCTAACTGCACAAATACATATATTAGGCTCCCCAGCTGCAGCACACCCCATGTTGCTGGCAGCTATGCTCTTCTTGATATTCAACCTACCTAGATAAAGAGTCTGCAAGCATGTGTCTGGAAAGTATCCTGGATATAACAAAAAACAGGCCTACCTGACTCTCTCATCTTCCAAATCCGTCTGTTGATAAGAATGCTAGTGAAACAAAGCTATTACTCCAGCAGTATTCCCCCAGCTTCTGACCTGTATCTGACAAGCATCACTTTGTAGCAAGTACTCCATACCCCATTTATCAGCTGCATCCTCAGACCCTGAGGTACCTCCCTGTCATGTTCAGGCAGAACGGTGGTCATGGTTGCATGTTTCCTGCTTTACAGGATGTCATTCACAGGAGAGTTAAGAGCGATTCATTAGAGTAATTTGTCATTTTCAAAACAGATATAAGAAACAGCACCTTCCATTGTCTTGGTTGAAGACAGGGTATTAAGCTACATTGCTATTCAGATAGACCCAGGACAGCCATTCCTATGTTATTTATGTTTTGATGTTGTCAGATACCTAAGGAAATAAGGTTCCAAGTTGCACTATGGTGGCATTGAATGTGCATAACATCAAGGAAAGCAATGCAGACCTGGTGTCAAGACTGAAGCTATTTTTAAGGTACAATTCTTTGATGAATTCTACAAATAATATGCATTTAAGAAACTGCATAACAGATTCAAGGTGTTTTTTTTTTTTTTTTCCCCTGAAAGGTATTAAGCCTATCCAGTGTAATCACACTGTAGTGAATGTATCTATTGTTAGCATTAGCACTGAGAATTTACAGCTTGAGTAGATCTTTGTTACCTAGGGAAATTTACATATGTAAATTTAAACAGAAAAAGAATCCCCTGCCTATCAGTATTGAAGTTTTCTTGGTTTGTATAGTAAAAAAAAAAAAAAAAACAAAAAAAAACCCTTAAAATAATTAATCTTCTATAGAGGAACAGTTTAGCAAGATATGCTGTTTTGGAAATAGACCTTTAATCTTTGTAAGCCTGCAAAATTTGCAAATAGATGAGAACCAACTCTTAGTAAATGAGATAAGGTGATAAAGCATGTACTCTTTAACTAATTGTAGATATAATGCCTAAAGATCTTGTGAAATGACTTCTGTTATGCTAGGTATTAATATAAATTAGCTCAGCTGTGAGCATGGTCTCTCTTTTCTTAAAAGCTGAATAGATTTGCTGTGACATTACTGTAGAAACCTCTAGAGATGCTCTGTGGATAATGATGAATATTGAATTAATTTCCATAGTATTAAACGACACTGAAACATTTGACTTCTAGTTGTATTACCTGCTCTGCTCCCACAAGCCTGCCAGACAAGCCTTATACACAATCCTGTGTCTTCAGCTTTGATGTCAAAGCACACAACATCCATCCTCAAGAGCCACTGGCTTATCCAAAGGGAGGACTGGACTCTGCAGCTGAAGCTTTGTAAGATGTAAAAACCTTTTTGTCTAGTAAACCTAAGCAGCTATTTATGAATGTGATTCCTGGTGTTTGTCCAAGGATTCACAAAAAGCTATTAGCTCAAAAGAAGTGAGATTGGTGATGGGAGGAGGAAATCCCAGACTGTTGGATTTCTACGCCTCCAGGTACAATGAAAAGGGTTGGCTCTTTAGGAAGTCATCATCTGCTAACCGCTACTACAAAATTATTCTTTTTGTAGATTACGGAAAAAAAAATCGTGTTGTCTCATTACATTTATGTAGGAGTACTTGACGCTCATGACCACCATTTTGTGGTTCTGCGGCTCACAGTAATGTTACTCCAATTCTTATTTCTCTTTAGAGAAAGGACATGGGGAGCCTCCAGATGAAATTAAAGAAGTGCAGGTAAGTTGGACAGGTATAAATGTAGCGCTCCAACTCCCACTTATGCAGAATCCCACAGAGCAAGACTGGCACTGGAAGTAAGAAATTCACCAAACAGGGTGCCAGCTACTGTTGCCTGTAATCCTCAGAGGTGGCAAAGACATTCACTGGCTACAGTGGGCCCTACTACCTGCACAAGCCCACTCATCTCTGGGTGCAGTTTAACCAGAGTTAAATAGTTCCAAGACCCTCAGCAACAGAGAAATCCAGCCACTGTTTGGGTCATCAAGTGGTTTGTTTTACTTCATGTCAAAGCAGTTTCCCCTTATGAGGCAGGACTACTTGCACCAGAATCTTGCTTTTCTTTATCATGTCTAAATCTGTAGCAGCAGAAGCAACAAATCTGATCAGGATCAGCTCTGGAAAAGTATCTGTCATCCCCAAAATGAAACTAAGACAGGCTTCTGACAGATGTAACCCCAGCCGCCCTTTTCAGAAAGCCTTTTACCTTACTCCCTGTTAACAGGGATAGTTAGATTAGGTTGTTCTCCTAGGAACAGTAATTAATCCTCGTGCACCCTATTCCTTGAAAGGCAGAACATGCTTTGTAGATAAGATTTTTCAAGCACAAGCAAGGTAGAGCACAGTGAAGATGACAGGTACAAAAAGGTATAAGGAGATGTTCGACTACAAGGCCCACCTTGTCTCAACTGCTCTGATCGGATCACAGCTCACGGGAGTATTTTCCCCCCTTTAGATCTTCAGCCAAGGAAAGGTACAGTTCTGTAGCACTTAGACTATTACCTCAAAATCTATTTTATGTCGTAGTTTGGATCCTCTTAAAATCCAATTTATTTTTGCAGCATTGATAGGCAAAGCTTCCAGGGTTCAGTCCAAACTGCCACAGGAGCCCATGAGTGAGCCATAAAAAACCTGATTAAAACAACCATTTTCTTCGTTTTATTCGTCTTCTCAACGCACGTCATCAGGACCATATCTGACTGCCTAAGGCACTGACCGAAGTCTTTTTAGGCTAATCATTTATTAGAAGTTATCCAGAAAAACTGTATATTTTCTGCTCCAGGCTAGGTTTATACCTTGAAAGTAATATTTGTTTTCAATTCCTGGTTCCCAATATTAGCTGAAAAGAACACCAAAGCCACAGAGAGATATGAGTAGGGTTTTATTTTTGTTTGTTTAGTTTTAAACAGGAAGATGAATCTTGAAATAGCCTTGAGCAAAAAATATAGCCAACTTATATTTCTTAAAATCTAAGCAAGAAAGTTTTAATCTGAAAGTGTCTAGACATATGATGACACTTGAAAATAATTTTTTAGTGCAATATCTTTATAGGAGTGATTTGAAGTGTCTGCTCACTTAAGGCTACTATTTAAGATACTGCTTTCTTTTTTAATTGCCAAAAAGCATTGCTTTAGAAGTGATTATTTGATGCTTGCATTTACAACCCTATTAAGAACATTAATACAGATACAGAAGAGTTAAACATTCTTCCTTTTCATTCTGATTTTTAATTCTGCTCTGAATATAGCAGACACTTACAGAAGAGATCAGGTTCCACCAGGCATGGGAAGCCATCTTTGACACACTGAGTTTCAGTGTTGTTCCAGTCCATGCTTAAGAACAAGAATGGCCTGGAGACAACAGGCTGGCCTCTAAACCAGAGGTATTTCAGTCTATGGTCAAAGTACCCACAGTTTGTAAAACATCAGAACACAAAGAATCAAAATAATCAGTGGGGGAAAGGGAGGATTACAAAAAAAACCGCCATGCATTAAAGCAAGGAAAGAAACTACAAGTGGTAGATGACTAATTTAGTCTAATTTTCATTTGACTGTGCAAGTAACTGTGCCAACCACCCACAGTGTCAGAAAAATTGACCGTTCTACTTGTTGACTATCTGGAATCTGTACAACCGCAGCCTTGATTTTCGGAGCTTTTCCTGCAGGATTTATCTGCTCTGGCTGCACAATCTTTGTCGCTACTGAAAGCGCTATCACATTGCTTTGTTAATCAGCATAGCATAAAAAAACAGGTATTCCATGGAGTCATTTGTAGGATCACTTTTCAGTGCAGAACACATATTAAAGTTACATTTCATAATCTAAAGAGATGACAAAATTTTAATTACACATTAAGAAAAAAGGCTAAGACTGAAGTTTGATCATGTTCAGTTCCTGCATGAGTGTGTTTGTGCTTTTATCTGCCTTTTTCATATACTTAAAGCTTAAAAATATAAGAGCTATGGGTGGTGCCCATAACACCACCAAGCTGTTTCAGCAGCTACAGTACATGCATATGACTCTTTCTCCTAGGAATGCTCTCCACACAAAGATAAAGAAAGATATAAATAATATATTGCCTATAAGCCACCTAGATATTTAATGTCTTTAGGCTATCTCTTGTTCTCTCAGAAAGAAGAGTGCCCTATTTTTATTTTTAAAATAAGTACAGTTTTTTTATTCTTTCCCCCTGTATTTCCATCCCCTGGCTAGCTAACTAAAACATAGCACAAAATACAGCTTGTAAAACAAACAGCAACAAAACATGAGACAGTGTTCACAGATAGAAGAGTGGCTGCAGAGAAGCCTACACAGCGTTAGACTCTGTGAGAGAAAAGAAAGGATTTCAGTAGTTTTATTAACTACTTTTTTTCCCTCCCCTTATCTCTGATTATTCCATTTTTAAGTACTTTCTTAGGTTTCTCTTATTCTATAGCACACGTGCTGCAAGGAGCAAGGATAACTTGCAAATCTAAATCAGCCATTTGTTGTCTAGCACTTCCTTGGGATACTGCAGATAGATTGGCTACCTCAAATCCCTTCCATCAGCTGGTAAATCCGTCAGTATAGAAAGTATTGCAGCAATATTTCTGAATATTTCATATATTCTTTACAACCATTTTCAAGCCTTTTGAAATGTTACCAAAGACTTGACCCCAAGTTGCATAAACATACAGGTCAGGAGCATAAGAGCACTTTTGGTTTTCTTCAAAGCATAAAATCACAAAGTTGATCATGCGTCCTACCACCATCCTTTGAACTGCCCTCCACCCTCAAATCTCACTCTATAGTCTCAGAGAGAGAGTGATATACCTTTTTTTTCAAAAAAAAAAACAAAAAATAAAAAAAAAAAAAAAAACCAACTCTGGATGTGCCCCATGTGACAGAAGTACCAACCCCTGCATTATGAACCTGCAGTCACTTACAGTAATGAGCATCTATTTCCATTTTCATAACAGTAAAGGAAATAAAAATGTGAAGGGTATACGTGTAATTTAAAAAGCACAACTTCTACCTCCTTGTTCTCACTTTGCTGTGTTTCCCTAGGGACATCAAGTATAAGCAACAACAGCTTTTAAACCACTGTAGAGCAAGGTGTTAGCATAAGTCTCTGGACATCTTACCTTTATCAGCTACTGACAAACCTTTTGTGGCTTGCATTTTCTTCACTCTTGAACTGCCAGTGTTTAATAACTTCGAGTGAAATCCAGATACATCAGTCAGCAATGCTCAACAGTGCTGAGTGCAAGATTAACTCAGGGCACCTATCTTTTGGTAATGGGGGGCCACATGAGGGTCTCAGGTGATTTGTTTATGTAAAGATGGTTATTTGGCAGTATGTGACTACAGTACTTACTATCTCTTGGCAACAAAGAGCCCACAGAAACATCAGCGATGCAATTAAAGGAAAGAAAACAACAGATTCTAATTGATCAAAAGAGGGATTTGGGGATATTACTGAAACAAAATCAGAAAGTCAAAACAATCAATAACTCCAGCAAAATAGTTTTGACAACTCTTCTTCTATTCATGAAGAAGATGACTTCAGCCCCTTCCCTTCCCCCTGATCATCATTCTTGCATAATTTAATTAGTTCTGGACAACTGCATAACATTTGCACCAAGTTTATCTCTGCTGGCTTCAACGAGAATTTCTGGCAGTACCCCTTACTTGGCCTGCTTCATGAAATATGTTCTTGCAACTTCCATATCCACCTCCTTATTACACTTTCTTTTCCTCCTTGCAAGCCTTTTCTTCAAGGCCAAAAGCCTTTTGAGCTCCTATTTCTGATTTCAGCTCTATGGATGGAGAAACAGTAACAAGCACAGGCTCAATTTCCTACAGGTGAAACATCTCATTGTTCCATTCCCACCTCAAACTCCCCTTGCTTCCCACAGTATAAACTGATCACATGGACAGGGTGGGGATAAAGTAACTGCAGTGGGTAACATTTGGAAACTGGCAATTAACAAGGAATTTAGCGTGCAGCACAAAATAATGTGTCATAACAGTACCTAGGGATTTTAAAAGTTTGCTTGTAAACTGAATGTACAATAATAACAAGGGTAATTAGTACTAAACCCATTCTGCACGCTGGAAAGACAGATTGTATTACGCTAAATAAAGCTATTGGGTTCAGCAATTAGATTTCTTAATTCTGAAGAGATACAATCATCAAGTTTAGAAGTAAAAAACAAATGTACTTGAAGTCTCACTGTCTATTAAACAAATACGCAAGATCCTCAACTTCAGCTTACATACGTGTTTAGAACAAAGCATAGGGTCTACTACAGTTTCTCCATAGTACTCACCACATTTTGGGCAAGGATCAGCAGAAGATTCTCAGGGAGAGTACAAGCCCTCAGTACAAGTCCATCCTAATACAAAACAAGAGAACAAGAACATTATTAATTCTTCATGTCTTTTTCTACACATATTGCTTAAAGAATCTCTAAGAACCTAGAAGACTATCTTATGATACTATGATCCCCTTTTCCTTTTAGGATGCTTTGAGTAAAATCTATAAATAAAATAAACAGAGAGGTTTCCTAACTTAAGGATGAAATCAACTGTACTCTCCCCTATTATCTGTCAGGGACCTCAATCAAGGAGGCTGGAAACATAACCCTATAATACAGGGACGTAAAAAACAAGATCACATTCAAAGTCCCTTGTTGGGCACCATCAGCCAGCTTGCATCTGCTACCAAAATATAAGGGCATATTACCGGATCACAAGTACACAGAGACAAAGGTAGAACGGAACACCAGAGCTTCAGGCTGATCAGTAGATAAAGGGGCATTGCCAGAGAGCCAACCTCATGAGAGCTTATCTGCATTTCTAATTTGGAATTGATGGCTTCAATTTGGTTGTTAATGCCAGGGAACCCATGAGCTCAGGACAGAAAGGAGGTGTATGAAAAAGCAGATTCTCTACATCTGTGCCCTGCTTCTAGATTGGGAAACTGATTAATGGGCTTGAAAGACAGCTAAGGATATCACAGCTGCAGAATAAAAATAAAGCAAGCTAGTTAGCAGCTTTTATCTTCTATAAAGGCAGGACAAATAATAGAGCTTCACCACACACCAGAAGGTCTTTCATGCTCAAATACTGCTGGCTCACTTCTATGGCAGAGTGAGCACAAACTGTGCGGTATGGAACAAGATACAATAAACTGGTAAAGAAGGCAATTAGCAGGAGTGGAAAACTCCAGGTTATTTCCCTTCTTCCCACACATTATTTTAAGAAAGCACTACTGCATGACACATAACTCCCCTTGCTACGTATTTTAATTTGTATTCAAAGTACATTAAGCAGGTAAGGTTGGGCAATGTTGTTCACCCAGCAGAAACTAAGCTAAGGTGAACAGGGAAGACCCATTCATTCTTTATTCCAAAAAAAGAAGAAAAAAAAAGGGCTAGAAGGTGTCAAGGAAAGCTACCAAGTTCAAAGCATGTATTATGTTTGTCACATAATGTCTAGGTAAGCTCCTAGACACAGAATGTTATTGATTTAAAAAATGTACCTGGGTTCAGAAAGCAATTTGGAAAAATAAAAAATAATAATAAAAAAATCTCATTTGTATCACATTAACGCCACTTGAAAAACCTCAGTTATGTAGAAGTGAGCTAAATTGCCCTAAGTGGCTATCTTAGCCAGATCATACAGAAAAACATTGCAGAAATGATGTTGTCAAACCTGCAGAAAAACATCAGATACCTGTGAAATGGGAATATGTTTTTGTTCACTAGTATGTGAAATACAGTACTGAACACCGACTTTTCTTCTGTGTTACCTGGGCTTCATGATTACGCTGTGTAGAGCTTACATATTTAGCAAATACAGCAAAGCAGCTGCAAACTAGGTAAAGAGGTCAGCACGCAGACAGCAGAAAAGGGCAAACATATCCAAGTATGAAATCTGCATTATAAATAAGACAGCATACAAGGAGATCTTTTCATCTGCTTGGGCTGCACTAACTACTAGTCCCATCAAATTCCATTTTAAACACTCCACTGTAAAACATTTGGCATCAGACAGCCTAAATATCAGTTGGAAGAAGCAGTGTCTCTCAAAGGCCATACTACTTATGTGCTACACAGGCCCTATTTCTCTAAAGACATTTGCCAGAACCATACTGATGGTCCAGCAATAGCAACCCACCTAGGATCCGCTCACCTTCCATTTTTACTTTATTGTTGCAGTTGATTTTCTGTTCAATCAATATATAGTGAAAGGATTAGCTTAGTTTCCTACAGAACCGGTGTTTCTGCAGCACCCTGGCTGCATGGATGCCTTGGCATGTTCTACCAAATTTTCACAAAGAGGAGGAGGACTTAAAGATATTTATTTCCTACAGGTTTCATAAAATGCATGGCAGAGAAATAGGAAAACTGGAATTAGGACTTTCACAGATTCACTCCTCCCAGCCATTTAAAAAAATCTTTTTTGGCAGTTTCTACAGCCAAACATTGCAGGTCACATTTTGCCAATATCCTGCAGAGCAGAGCTGAGAGACAAAATGGAGGAAAATATTCTTGGTGTCTGCAAAGACAGCAGAGTATCTTTGTATAATTCAATAAAAACAAACAAACAAGCAACAACAATTAATCTAGAGACATAACCTACAAGCTTTATTCATCCTACTGCTTAGAGAAACATTTGGTTTTTGTCCTACAGAAATTATCTTGCTCTCTTTATTCTGTTCCTTGCTCTTTTTCCCACAGTGGTAAGCTTAGCCAGCTCCTTTCTTTGTGCCTCCAGGTTTGCGTTGTATTCTGCTGAACTCTTCCTTCTGCACTGGTGAAGAATCCCAAAGCTCTTCAATGTTGCCATTCTTTCTTCCAAGGTGCAGCTCCACTGCATAAGATAAAAAAATTGACATGTTTGAAAATCAGTAAAGAATATTTTTGTCCCTGATATGGTTATAAATTGAACCTTTGCAGTATGTTATTTACTTGTACATTTCCTTCACCCACTCTCTTAATGGCAATAAGATCACAACAGCAATCCTGAATTCTGTCCATTTGTCTTATCTGGGCTCTTCTTTCCTTGCTGCTATCATTGTCTCTGATCCAACACTGGCTTGTACACCTGTATAGAGCTTAAAATTAATAAATGTTCCATTTGCTCTCCAGCTAACAGTGCATTTATCTTCTGCTGAAATCTTGTCCGTTGCTCTTGTGAAGGATTACCTTGTAAAAATGGGGCTGGTGATGTCCTCTTACCCCAGCTGTTCACGGTCAGCTAGCGTCTGCACATTTGTGGAAGCTGATGTAATTCGGCATAACACTTGAATGTTTTGCAGAGTATGTGGCTTTGTGCCACTTGTCCCAATCCAGGCAGCTCTGCATGCTGCTCTTGTATACTCAGACTTTGAGCTTTGCTTCTTTTTCTACCTGCATCTCCTTTCTGAACTTTTTGCAGTGACCCCAGTGTCAGAACATTGTCTTTCAGTCCTGCCTTGCAATTTCCTTTCTTTGTCAAATCACCACAGTTTTTTGCAGGTTGATTCTGGTTTTCCAAAAGTCTCTCTCTTAACCTCTTTCCTTACGCCCCTGTCCATAAGCCCTCATCAGGAACTCGGAAATCAGGAGCCCTGCAAATTGACAAACTGATTCTTTAGCGTCAGATCGGCCACGCAATTTTCTGAGTTCTTTTTCCACTCTGTTAAAAAGCTGTTTCTTGTACGTGTCACTTTTACCTGGAATGCAGGACTTGGTCCTCGAATTTCTGTAGTGTGGAATATCATAGTCATCTCTGCCTGAGTTAATGGAAAGCTATCAAAAATATCAGTCATGTATTGTCACAAAAATGAGGCTATATTCTGTCTGTCTTCCTTATGACTGGCTCCCACCGCTGTCGGTGCTATTTGAGCACATTCCCATTGTCATCCACATTTCCAGAGTGTTTCAGAGAGGTAAATTGCTACCAGTGGTTCCTTAGCTCTGTAATTCCAGTGTTCAGCAATCACCGAGAGCCAAGCAATTTAGCAGAGATCCATTTATTTCAGAGTGCGAGCTCTGACTACTTAATTACACAAATCTCTAGACCACACACCTGTCTGTTTACTGATGGCATCTCTCAAAGATATGACTGTTACAGAAGAAGTGGAAAAAAGGCAGTCCAAAGCTTTGTGATGAGAAACAGGATTCATAAGGGACTATTTGAAGGAGAAAAGATGAAAGCAAAGTCAGGTTGCGGAAGGGAACAATAACCTGAAAAAGGAGAGGGAGAAGCATACACACGATGGGCACTTAGGTTTGCTTCATTGCACCCGGTGTACCATGGACACTTCAAGACATTTCATTGAAAAGTTGATGTAAAGTATTGCCCCTACAAACAAGCTTCAGTCATACAAGAAAAGATGTGGAAGATGTGTTGGTTTTGGTGGTGGTGGTGGCGGTGGTTTTGGTTGCTTTGTTGTTTTTTTGTTTTTGTTTTTGTTTTTTCCTTTATAACCCCAGCAGCTCACTATCCCCCAGCCCTGGGCACCACCATCGTTTGTTGGCTGGGATTTTTCTGCTGCTTCACTGCTGAAGCAGACAACAATGAAGAATTTCCCTGATCATGGCTTTATCAACTGTGTGGTTTTTATTGAAAAAAAAATATTCTAGGTAAGTCTGAAAATCTCTGGAAGGGCTAAGCATGTGGGTGATAAAGCAAATCTGGCTCCAAAAGAGGAGAGAAATTTGGGTCTGCAGAACATGCTAGGAAACATCTGCATGATGGAAGAGCGTTGCCAGCATGTCCAAGCCTGGGACTCACAGCTGCCCTGTGCAGCTCAGAGGGTACAGACATTTCTTCATTTGGCAGTAATTGCACAACCAGAACCAAGGAGCACGAGGGGGCTCTTCACAGCCCCTGGTCACCAAGATGAGTTCCAGCTGATAAAGTTAATTTGACCTAATGGTGTGAAATAAGAGTAATATTTTATTTTACAGCCCTCATAACCGCCAAAAATTAGGTCACTTGAGTTATGTTCCTTATGACAGGTATTACCGATGCCAAAAGTGAAAGAGAATGAGTGAGACCAGAAAAAACAGGAGGATTTCAAACCCATAAAAAAAGAACTCACATTGTATTAGGTCAGAGATTGCACCAAACTTCTGGATGTTACTTCTTGCTTTACCCTCTATGTCTGATGGGGCTGCGAGCTCTCCCAGCAAAGTGTTTTGAGCCCCTGGGGTGGGAGCTCTTCAGCCTAACTGACGATGTTAAACTGTCTGCTTTTCCCTGGTAGCCCCTACGTGATAATTAAATTTATGTTCCCAGATATTTGTTCTCCCAACACAGCCATTAATTACATACACTTCAGTCTTAAGACCAAGTTTACTCTCTCTCCCCAGCATCGTTACACTCAGTAGCCTGTGATAATTCCCCAAGTCATTTTGGCACCGGTGTGTAACAACCAGTAAACACACTGAAGGATGGGATCATGTTTCACTGGAATCAGTGTTTGGCCAATAAGAAAAGTGGGTGCATGTGTGTGCTGAGGGACTTCAAAAGCCTCAAAGTATTTCATTTAGATGCTGGCATCATGAAATCCTTGTTTTGGAAATATTTTCTTTCATTACTGTTATTAATTCCGAGAAGCTCTTTAGCTTTTTACTTTTTGGTTGGAATCTTATTCATCTTAACATTGATGTGATTTAAAGTTGACATAAACTGAAGGAAAAAAAAGCTTGAACAAAATTCACATTCCCTTTATCTATGCACCAAAAATAAGTAGGTTGCAGCTGAATGAGATGTTTCTTGTTGGTCCAAAGTGATTTTTGTTTTTCTTCTCTCCAGCTGCCTTTCTTCTCACCTTCATGTGTCATTGCAGAGATTTTCAGCACTGCAGCACCAGGCCAATCCCTTTTATTCCTCCAGCTTTACCTGAACGCGCCCCTGCCCTAGGGAATGCATGGATCCTTTTGCCACCCTGGCAGGGCGCTGGTGGGCCTTGCCCCAGGGAGCTCCTTCTCCCTTCCTAGGTTTGCTAGGACCGAGTGGCAGCAGCTGCAGAGTCCTCCTTGGGCCAAGTGTGGTGTGACGAGGGTGAACAGGAGGAGAGTGGGGAAGAATGGGACCCATTTTTTTCCACAGCAAAACAGAAGCAGAGCTGCTGTTAGCTGCTAACTTGAGCCCCCACTTCCCTGCACATTTAAATCTCTCAGCAACTAATGAGAATGGAGATGAGCATTTTGTTTGCCTCTTGCAGGAGTCCTTCATCAGACTTGTCTTTTCCAGGACACAGAGGGCGAGGAGGGGTTGTTCAGCTTGCAGACTGAAACTTCTGTATTGCACCTACAGAAGAGGGAACAATGATTTTTACTTTCCAGTGATACTTCTCTTAACTGCTCTGTGAATCAGCAAAACCAGTCACCTAACAGAGGAGGCATGTAAAGGCCCACCAAAACTGCAGTCAAAACCTTGGGGAGACTTTACTGTGGCTGCTGTTGGGAGGGCTTCCTGAAGACTGCCATCAGTACAGAAATCACTGTATACACAAACAATGCCACATTTTCAATGCGATTTTCATCCAGAAAGGGAGTTCCTACAGAGTGAGTTTAGGCATTACCTACACCAAAGAATTAGGCTGCAAAACTACATTCTTCTATCCTTGTCATATATACCCAGTTCCCAAGCTCTTCAGTGTTTCACTGAAATGACAGCTAGTTCTTTCGGATTACCAAATTCTAGTTATCACCAACTGGAGTCATCTACACGGATGTCAAGTTTTCCATTTGTTAAAACTAGCACGTGAAAAAGCATATTAAAAAACAACCTCTCCTGAAGCCACCGTTATTGTCCAAGCTACGTTTTGTTTGGGAAATTTAAGCAGGCTCTGTTCACAACACTGAGGAACAAATTCTCTTTCTGCAGTGCTGAGATGAGAACTCCTTTGTGCGTAAAATACAAAGGAGGAAGAAGTGCATAACAAATTGCAACTAGATAAGGAACTTTATGTGACGAGAAGAGTGAAAGAATTTGGTGGATCATTGGATTTTCACATTGCTACTTTCATGGAAAATGGCACGGGGGCCTTTCATAACCACGAACATTCAACACTCATTTGAGCAATCACTCCTCTCACAGCTTGCTTGTTCCCTGACATTTATGCTGCCAGCGTTCTCTCAGCAGCCCCCTCATTACAAATCTCTAATGCCACTTCTTGTGTCATTTAATTTTCCTGTGAAGGTCTTCTGCTCGCTGCCTTACCACACTGTTTTGCTCACGGTTTCTGATGAAATCACAGCCAAGATAATATCAGACACAGTGCGAATCGGAGGAGGGGAAACCATTTAGTCCTTGGTAACTTCACAGAAAATTTCTTGCCCCACAGAGGAGGACATTTTGATAAAGTATGTCCTCGGAAGAAAATACTTTGCCCCAAGTGAGTTGAGGTGCTGCACTTTGACAAATAAAATAATTCAAAGTTGCCTCTTGGAATACAGCATGCTGTAATTCGTGTTTCAGGATACAGTGGTTGGAAATGCTCTGTACATGAATACCGATCCCTGTTAGTACTTGACCCTTGGAGAGGTCACTGAATGGTAGTCTGTGAGTGGAGCCAGGAGGCTGTAAGCAGTTTCTTGGCTGAATTGATCAAAAGGACAACTTTCAGCTGTTGGCCACATTTCTTTTTCCCCAATTGATACTGTGACTGCTAAGATTTTTTTTTTGGAGAATGTGGGACTAATGAAAAGAGTGAGACCATGAGAAGGATGAAAACGGAGAACAATTTAGCAGCAGAAATAAAGGAAACTCAAAGTGTAAAGGCAAACAAATGGGCTACAGGGAAAAACAGATTAAATTGTAGTTATATTTGAGAAGTCTTACTGATGTCTGATGAGGAAAAGGGTTAATTAGCAGATAAGGGGAGGGGGGCAGGATTTGCAAAACCACTTTGGATGAAGAATAAAAAGCTTCAACAGAAGCAAAAGAGAGAAGCAGACTACAACCCCTGTGAAAGGTGAAACAGCAGAGGCTCTGGAGATGTCAGAGGCTGAGAGGCTCTCACCGTAGAGCTGATACCAACAAACTGCCTGCCCAGGCAGTGCCGCTTCTCTGCATAAAGATGTAGCTGCTGAAAGAGCCATCTCGGTGACACAGAGAGGAGCTGTTGTTGTAGCAAACTCAGCATGTTGAGCGGTCTGGTAAACTCGGTTCATGAACTTTACTCCTTCTGACTTTTAAGGAGGTTTCCATCCTCCCTGCCTCTGCCTCCCTGTTCCCCTGCAGCCCAAGGGGCAATCTTGTGTTGCGGGAGGTCAGTGCTGTAGGCAAGGTGACACTCAGGACAAATCTGTTCACTGACCTGGTGCGCTCCTGTACCAAAACCCATGGGTGATAATCCTTGTCCCACATGCGTGTTTGGGCTGTGGGGCTACAGGGTGGGGGGTCAGTAAGTGAGGATGATGCCACAGAGCAATTCCACGTGAGCCATCGTGTCGCTTCAGGCAGAGACGACTCTCTGTGTGAAAGCCCTGCGACACTCGCCTCTAGCTACCCTGCAGGGAAGAAGAATCTCGGAGAAAAGAAAAGGAAACCCACAAAACCTGCCGGCCCCTCATTCCTCTGCTACCGAAGGAAGAAATTCCCCGTGTAGGATGTGCAGACACTCCCTCTCTCCAGCGGGAGCAGAGCTCTCGAGGCAGGCTCGCTTGGCAAGGCGGGCAGGGCTGGACGGCGGGGGGAGCTCTGAGCACGCCGCCTGCGCCCCAGCCGGAGGGATGCGGAGCCCAGCGGGGTGCAGGAGGGGGTACTGAGAATTAGGGTGTCCGGGGGGCTGCGGAGACAATCATTCCTGCCCTCTCTCCACTGAGAATCAGTATTGCGGATCTGCTGGGGTTTCAGCAGAGGAAGCAGTCTGGCTTCCCAAAGATACTAGCCCGTCAGACCTGGGCCGGGCTAAAACATGGGAAGAAAAACTAGCATGTCTGTCATCTAAATGCTGCAAGGTATTTTGGTAAGTAGCAAAGCAATAGCACAGTACAATTTCATTAGCAACTGGAAATCAGAGGCATCCTGGCTTGTTTCCGAGTACTGCGTGACTGGAGAAGTGAAATCTTTACAGAATTTATCAGCCTGCTATTAAGTCTTCAGCTCTACAAGAAACCCCTCTTTTCCCCCCTCAACCCTTCAAAGAAATGTGTTTGTACACAGTCAACGAGGCCCAAGAAACAAACCCTTCTATCTTCAGAAAACTTAGCTTTTTGTTCAATGTGATAGGTCAAAAATACTATTTCAGTAACTGCCACGTATTGTGGAAAATTTCCTGTTGTGTCTCTATAAAAACCACCCAAATTCTAGTTAAGTGACTGTGTGTCTTACTGTTTGACACCTTTTTTTTCCCTTTGTTAAACAGTATTTCCTGTTCCACACTAATTTGGGTTCTCTCACTGACCTCATCTTCTCGAGCACTTTACACCAAACGAGTGCACCATCCTTTTTTAACCCATCTTCTCCCTTTGAAGGGGTTGCTACCTTTCATGCTCTTGCACGAGTCTCGCACGGCTCAGAGCTGACTCCTGCCTCAGGCTCCTTCCTTGCATCCCACCCTCCACTCGCGTCATTGTCCCCCAGCTTTGCTCCTGCTGCCTGACCTTTCCTGGCAGGCACAGCTGGTCGCCCTGATTTATTACTCCCTCGCTAGCAGTGCTCGGCACATGGGGTCCCACTGCAGAGGGGGGGCGGTGGTGCCAGGAGGAAGACATTTAGCAGAGGCCCCGTGCTTCAAAGCGTGGTGCTCGCAGGCACATCCTTCTGCTGCCACCAGATGCTGCGCCCCTCTCTTGGCTCCTGGCTCGGTGACACTCTTCCTCTGCACGCAGCCAGGCACGGCATTCTCATGTTAGGTTTCACTGGGACACCAGACACTTTCCTGTCTAACAGAAAAACTAGTGTGTGGATGATGGAGAGACAACAAACCATTCCTTATTACTTCAGAACCTTCTTTGTTTCCTTGGACATGCACTTTAAAAGGTCCTCTGTTTGTAGGGGGATAGTTAAAGGCTACTGAATATCTGTTTGAATGTCTCATTGAAATGGAGATGTAAGCACAACCCAATTCTGGTTGAACTGGTGTACCCATCATAGCTGTGTTAATGGGCACTTAGCTAGAAAACAGCAAACACTGAGGCTGACCTGGCCCCGTTATACTTTAAGGGTGCAGATGCCTCATTTCGAGGAGTCGAGAGAAGACACTTGGTCAGTTATAAAGAAGCATCCGTTTAGGGCTTAAGATAGCACATTTCTGGCTCAAGAGACCACATTTCTGACTCAGCTCCTAGATGATCAGTGGATTATCTGTTCGGGATCTTTTACTGTCTGGATACAGTCTGCTGGAGAGGAGCAAAAATATTGGAAAATGTTCAAAAGATAAGATTTGCAAAGACAAGTTCAATGAACTGTGTGGTTTTGATCTAGAGAAGAGAAAACTAAGAGAAAACTCCCAACAGATGAGCTCTGTCCACAGGCTAGAGCTTTCTAGTGGAAAAGCCATGACCCAGTCCACCCTGGGTCTGCTTTGCCAATTCAGACATCATGTCAGTCAGGCAGCCGGACTCCCAGATCCTCCACCTTACTCCCAAACTCCTTTCATCTCACACGTAGATTTATATGCACTTGTTTAAGATGTTGAGGTCTACTGTGTTTCTTCTTGTCCACCCTGTGACCTTCTTATGCTATCTGTTCTCCCACTTAGTTTTAAGTCTTTGTCCAAATTGCAGCAAAGAGGAAGAACGTAATAATCTATTCTCCATGTCCCTGATGAACTGCAGAAGAACCAACTTAACATATGGCAGATTTAGTTTAAGACATGTAGAAAAGCTTACCAGCACTAAAGGGTAGAAGAACAGTAGAACTCTTGAGGAGACTATGGAGTCTCCATCCTCTGAGTTATTTCAAAGTAGGCTGCACAACAAGCTGTCAGGATTGAGAGTTCCTGCCATTTGCCTTAGGCTCAGGATGATGCAGAAGAAAATTGCAAATCCCCTATATGCTGTGTCCACTGAGAGGCAAGGCAAAGAACAAACATCTTAATTTGAAGAAAAAAAAAAAAAAAAGGAAACACTGTGTAAATAGTGCTATTGTCACACCGAAGAGTGAGATTCAATTTCCAGCACTGTCATTTTTTCAGGAACGCCGAGTTTGCTTAAATATATAATGTCTAGCATAGTTTATAAATTAACTTGTTGAAATGTTATTCCTGGTATATCTGTGTCTGAAATGGATTTTCACCTTGACAGTTATAACTATAGCTCTACAGTAACTTTTCTTTCACCTTGGTTTGATTTTGTTACAAAATATTTTTAAAGCAAGGGGATACTATAGGCAGTAATGAATTAAATTGAAAGGAGAAAAAAGGCTACTGTAAGTCAGGAGATTTTGGTCTTTAACCCGTAGAGATGAGAATAAATCAGTGAGAGTTTCAAATTGCAACAAACATCAAAAAGGAAAAAATAAAACAATAATATTGCAAAAAGTGAGAGCAGAAATTTCATTTTGTAAATCTGTATTGCACTGGCTGTAACTTCTGTACTGAGATTTGTTCTTCTGTAGCCATCTAATAAGAACAAAATGTAATTCGGGATTAACATGTGACAGAATAGTATTGGGGTAAAAAGGAGAAGCAGCAGTGCATTTCATACCAAACAGTGGTGAACAAGGGTTTACTGAGAAGCACAGATCTGTCGAACCCCTGTTTTGCTGCACCATGTGGAATTCAATCCAAGCAGATGATCCCATCTGAATTTAGACCTAGTTTCTTCTAGATGGCTATCTGTACGAGCATCTGAATATGTCTGCAAAGTGCTTGAAGATGAAATACAAATAATGGGAGGTGATTCTAAATTGCTTGGACTGCGAGTGAGCCAACGATTTCCTTCAAAACCTACTTCCTGGACAGATTCCAACCTTATTTTCAATTAAAACGAGAACAAACCAACTCTTGCTGTATTTGCTCTTCGGAGACTCCTTGTCTGCCTCAAACTGCTGCTCTCCCGCATGTGACTTCATTTAAAAAAATGAAACACTTTTCGGCCATCTGCGTTTCTCGGCATTGCAAGCAGCCTTATGTAATCGTGTTCTGCTGACCTCTCTCCTGCTGCAAGGCCGGTCCTCGTAGCCGTTGCGTTAGGAGGAAATGGCAAGAGGCCTTTTGGAATACTCTCTCCCATAGCACGGTCATAAATCAGCCCTACAACTCCTACACTTCTGGGCACTGCATCCGTTGTGGCTGACACAGGGCCATTCCCCGGGTTTTTAAGCACATGTCCTGATCTCGCCTTCTCAGCTGAGGATTTGTGGCAGCGGATGAGAAATTCCAAAATGTGAATTCCTTCAGAAATCAGCATCACTTAGTTTTGGTGACGTGTCCGTGGCTTATCAGATGAGCAGCCTATTGCACGTCATCCTGAACTTTACCAAAATTAGTCATCAAGCTAATCCATAAGAACTGGGAGAAGGGTAGTGGCTGCATTGTTTGAAGGCCTTCTAAATGAGAACATATGTGCTACTGGGGAACAGCTATGCCACTCAGTCCAAATTATATTGTGAAACAAAGCTGACACAGCCTCAAAACTATTAATTTCCTGTCTTGCTGACAAACTTCAGTATCCTGCTTAAGAACCGTGAGACTAGAATCTCCCCACACCTTTTAGATCCTCTTAACATTTTTCTAAAGGAAACCTGGATTTGTTGGGTTAAAATTGAGAACAAATAACAATAAAGGTGCTATTACATTATATTACTGTATTGCAACATAGGTCATTTTGCCCTTGCTATGGCATTTTCTTGGCTGCCTCTTCAACAGCTCCTGCAGTCTAAGCACATGGCAACTTCACTTGCAGCAGCAAATCCAGATATAACATAATGCAGAACAAATGTTTCTGTTCCTCAGTTTACTTCTCTCTGAAGTGGGCATATGAAGGTCCTTTCACCAGGAACCCGTTCTGATGACAGATGACTGACCAGTTTTTGGTATTCTGTTCAGAGGACATTAGTTCTCCACAGAGGGAGAGACCCTACACTTGTACCAGTCTCTTGAAGAGCAGTCGTGTTTTTAGGGCTACTTCCTTGGTTCAGCTAGCCACGAAGGCAGATATTTCCTTGCTTCCGCCTCTGACTTCTGCCTGTGAACCACTTCTCATCACTCACACTAACACATACAAGAATTGTAAAGTGGTATTTTACCCTGTAACACACCAAGGTGTTAAAAGACTTGAACTATGTCTATAACAATTGAGTTCCACATGTAGATGGAAAGCAACGCCAACCTGAAACATCAGCAGTAAAGCATTATGTCATCTTGCCTGTGGTGTTATTTCTATTGTTATTATATGTGAAAAAAAAAAAAAAGACTAAAAAGGTACACTGGAAGCAGCTGTTTTTAAGTAACAGACACTAAGACGAGCAGAGAGAGACAGTGCTGCTGGTGCAGAATGATGGCCAGTTTCTCCACCAAAAATGGCTTAATTTCAAGACTACGGAAATTATTCTTAAGAGTGCTTCATCCAGGGCTTGAGGCCAGCTAGCAGGGTGGTAGGTTAAAACCAGGGTGTTTGCTAGATGGCTTTACACCAAAGCACACTTGGATTCTGTGTGGTGTGTTTACTTTCTGTTGTAATGGAAGCCTTGCCCTTCGTGACCACACAACCACTTTTATGCAGTCCCCTCTCACCCCCACGCCTGCACTTACACGGGTCGAGCAGCAGTTTGTCTGAAACTGCAGCTGGCGGGCTGATGCTCATCTCTGTAGCCTGGCCTCCTACTGTGCCCCAGGACGCTTCAGAGGGCAGCACGAGCTCTTCCACTGGGGATTACTCAGGAGGTAAAATGCTCTATGGGAGAGGAACAGGAACAAAATATTCCACCTTCATATGGGAAATGTTAGAGGAAATGCGAGAAGGAAAGGAGTGTAAGAGGTCATAGAGTAAAGGGGATGAGGACAGCAGACTACGACAGTTGCCATGCAGAGGTTATATTCTACTCTTGTGGCTTACCAGAAAGTGGCATATGGGGAGTCCTCCTTCATACCCAGGGGAAGGTAGAGACCCAATTGCCACAGGCTAAAATTAATAGTAGAAATCCTCAGTACGATTATCTCAGTATTTCCATTCTACTGCTTCAAACTGTCTGTAAACTCAAATAGCAGTAGCACTGTAGCCATTCTCTGTTTCTGTTTTCAAAGCCTTCTTTGCACGTATGAATGTGAATAACAATTTTGAAATAAAAGCTGAAGTTTTAACATAGCCATGAAATACCAGAGTCATGAGGCTATAAAACATAGGCTTTATGTATTGTCTCTTAGGATGTAACTGCATGACAAAATACAAAGTAGAGACTCCTGACCCAGCCTGCATACCTGGAACAATTCAACCTTTACCTGCTTCTCAGCCCATTCCAAATGAAACTTGTTATTTTTCCATGGCAAATTCCATGTCTATTCAGGTACCTTAAGAGAGAGGATATTTAAACACTGCAATAATTTACCTAGGAATACGGCCATTTCTCCATCACTTGCAGTCTTTAAAATTTGCTTGTCTTTCTGAAGATTTGCTGCATCTCCAGTAAAAGAAAAAAAAGGGGGGGGGCTTCCAAATGGAATTTCTGGAGTGGAGTTGGTATTAGATGGTTAGATGATAATAATGATCTTTTCTAATCGTGAAATCGATCACTCTTCCTCAATGGAATTATTTTGGATTGACAACCTTACAGTTAAAGCAGAATTTCATTTGGATTTTGCAACTAAAATATCACATTACCAATTACACAAAAGGAAGGAGCATTGAATATTTAAGTTCAACCTAGCCATCACTTTTTTGAGTGCCCTATACCACAACATTAACAGACTAAGCACTAATGTCATTAGCAAAGCTATCAGGCAAATATGGAATTTTGTTAATATATATTAAATAGATTTTTCATTAAAACAGTTTTTTGGATCCACTTTCTACTGCCTGCAGTCTCCAGTTAATCAGGCTGGAAGCACCTATCTGAGAGATGAGGTAACTTTCTTTGTATTCTGAGGCAGCTGAAATGAATAATACCTTAATCCCTTGGCTGCTTCATTTGTAACTGCTTGGTAATTGTGAAATGGCACATTACTGCTCAAGGATTAATCTAGTTCTTGCATGAGAATTCTCTGCACATACCACATCTGCAGCGGCCCTTCTCCTCAAAAGAAGGTGACTCAGTTTCATCTAAGGCTTTAGGAGTCTGCACCTTCTCTGCTTCTGATTCATTTCTGAGAACTTAAAGTACAAACAAATGGCATTTCCACAGCCCTTGCTGATTCAAATAATATCTCTCCTGAAACTGCAGGTGAAGGAATGCTAATTTTCAGACCACTGAATACAATACCGGAGATGAATAAAATTATAGGTTTGCAAAAAATGCTTTAGATAAATAAAAGTACAGGTTTGCATAAAAAGAGGCCAACATTGCAAGTTTCCTGCCAAATCTCTCTGCGGAGAAAAAATAGCTGCTTCCCCTACTGTGAGCATGAAGAAATTTTTTCATTGTTATTTTTTTTTTCTGACCACTCAAAATCCCTGAAAATGAATATGAAAGAATATAAGAACATACAACCTGCTGACCCCTTTCATATCAGTCTGAAGGTAAAGAGATGCAGATAAACATCAGAAGAGGATGTAAGAAGCTACCATTTCTTAAGATGCTTTGGGTAACAGTACCAAATTCTGCAAAGGCTCAAGGTTGTGTCAACAGAGTATTGAATCAACTAGAATATGGCTAGTGCACCAAAATGTAACAGAAGAATCATCCAAATCTGCACAAAAATTGAAATGTGTAGTGGAAACAGCATGTGCTGCCTTTTGTTGTACAATGTGGCGTGTTTACAGACTGGCATATCCAAACCATAAGCAATACCCTACTCTAGCTCTGTACTGTGCAACATAAGGAACCGAATATATAAACAAATCTAGCAGAGATTTCTGATGAAAGATGAAGTACAGCACAATAATATTTTTTGCATCTCTGTCCATACCTTACATTCAAGGCATTATAGGAATTTAATCCTGTAATACTCCTTGCTACGAAGGCAAAATAAGGAATCTCTTTGAGCCTCAGCAGAACTCTTATACTTGAAGTCACCTACACGGTGGGCTAGAGCAGGTAAAGGAGAAAGAATTTTAAACAGGCAGCTATATTAAAACGGGTTCTTCAAAATCCAAAGTGGTCACTCTGGGGCCCTCCCCTGGACCTTCTTTGGCCCTGTCATGTTGGGCACCGTAAAGGCTCGCCTGTGGAAGTTACCAGCACACAGGACGAGGGCTTAACGCAACAGGGCTTGAGGTAACAGTTTCAATAGCCATCCTTTGGCAACTGCAAGGCCGCAGCTAAAAGACAACCAGCTAGATGAAATCATTTCTGTAAACTAGCTTCTGATCCAATCTTAGGTTGCAACACTCTAGTTTCTGTTTGTGCACCTACCACTGCTCAGCTGGCTCCTTGGATATCTGAGGCAGTGTATATATTTATGAACGGCAATATTTTGATGCTTAGTTCACCCAGCACCTCCATCATGTAGCAGCCAGTTAAAAATGATAGCATAATAATTGAAGCTTTTATGATGTTAAGTAGCACTGCGACCTGCAGAAATACTTGCTTCCCAATACCAAGCTAATATACTTGTCCAATGCCTAAAATAAATTTGCTCATCTTAAAACTTCGATGGTTAGATACTTGAATTTGCTGTTGAATCATCTTATTTTATTTGCATGTGTCACACCAAAGGTTAATAATATTTTTTCATTTGAGTAGAGGTATTGGAGATAGGCAAAGCCTGCCAATAATTCAGACATAATTAATGTGTCTGCTTGCAAATTCACAGATTTCATATACATCTTGTCTGTTATAATGTGACTCATTCTTCTGCATATGGTCATTTGTATGGGGTGACATTTGTGATTTAATTTTATAAATTAAACTTAAAGCAGCCATGTAGCTTAGTTCCTTTGGCACAATAATTGGATAGTATATTACAGAACATTAAGGTATGTGCCCATTCTCTTTTAGCTCCGTTCTCAGCAATGCAATCTATATTTATATGATGCTAAAAAATTATTGATATCAACTGCCTCCATCTGTTGTACAATGAGATACTAAAGAGGCAAACATGCTCATGGGCAGTGCAGGGAGGGACTGGAGGTTGGGAGATAGAGGTGTAGATCTCAGCTCTTTCTTATGCTAAGACTTAAACCCTTTGTGTCTCAGACCACTGCCTGTACAACATTATTAACTCTGTTTCTCTTATGCATAAAGGTACAGATAGAGACAATTTATCTTACTGGATATACACACTGCTTAATGTAGCAGGTCTCTATCTTGTTTGGAGCCTCCAGGCATGACTGTAATGGCAATATGGCAAAAGGCAATAGCAAATTCTCTATTGATATCATCATTAAAACCTTTCAAGTAATTGCAACAAGACGCCTGCTAACAGGGACTGGAAGCATTCTCCCAGACTCTGAAGTTCTCCTATATATTGTTTTTGCTATGGTATTTGCATCCTGCTTCCTGTGTGATGACAGTGGTGTCTCAGGAATTTCCTTCCCACATCCCTATTAGGGTTCTTTTCAAACCAGAAGACTCCCCCAAATACTTTCTGTTCATTATGGGATGTGACACTGAAGTCTGAGATCAGGTCAGGGAGAGGAGAATTAAAGAAATTTCTCCTTGAGCAGATTTTATTTTAACCTGAGCTATTTTTTTTCTCTTTTTCTTTGTTTTTTGTTTGTTTGTTTGCTTAGGGTTGGATTCGGTTCGTTTGAAATTCACATGGGATTTGCCCCTGAATTTTGAGAGAGAAAATTCACAAATGTACATTGTGGGCTGAGCTTACAGGTGAAGTGCATAAAACGCTCACCAAGAAGGCAAATTTCATGCAAGGCCACAGAGGAATATTTGAGCATGCTAATATACCTCCCCGATGATGTGTACAAACTTTACACCTTTCTAGACATTTCCTCACCTCTGAATTTTGAACAGCATGTTTTGCTAGGGGCAGCTACAGTTCCTGTGAGGAATATGGTTTCTTTTGATTTCGCTCAGTCTGCATTCCATATGGCTAGACTGAGTGCTGCATCCCGTCCTCAGCAGCTGCAAAGCTCATGGGTGTTGAAGGGACTTGCCACCTTCAGCCATTGCTCCTCACGGTGCCAACAAGAGCCCCACACCTACCAGTCTTCCAGACAGCAAAGCTGGCATGAGCTGGACTATCCGATAACAGGTGTGGTCAGAGCCATTCTGGGTGTTAAGACTTGTGGTAAGAAGATGCTAAATCATATCTCCAGGGAAAAAATGAAAGAAGAAAAAAAAGTATAGTATGTTTCCAGTAACTCCAAAGAAATGCTGGTACTCTGAAAGTGCCAGAGTTTTGTTAAAGATCTAGCTTAAATGTAGGGTCATAAGTTTCATTTCCTTACCACAAGATTTAGGATTCTATGTCTCTGGTATATAGATCTTGAAGTACTAAAATCCCTCAGCCTGTAATTAATTAGCTCTAGTAGCTTTGATGCTGTTTATTGAAAGAAGCAGTGGAGATTGCCTGCAAGGCTCAACACTCTCAGTAGAACAGGCCATTTTTGGTAGGCAGGGATTTTAATAGTACCACTCACTGCAAAACAACTCCACTGGGGTTTTATTTTGATTACTGTTAGTCTGCTGTGGAAGGCGGAATTTCTCTGAACGTGAGTGAACATCTGATTCACTGTCATAAATGTGGGGAGAAGGCAGGGGGAGTTTGGACAAGGAGAACTCGTATCTTGCCACACAGGGCTTGAGGTATCACCCTGGAAGCTCAGGACTGCTTCCAGTTTAGCATAGATATGCTTCAGGTATTGGAGATTACAAACAGTAGCTGCAGCAATGTAGAAGAAAACCTATTAATGGAAGGGAGAGTGAGAGCAGATGGAGGGCTTGTTTTTTCAAATAGAAAGAATGGAGAGATAAAAACAGGAAGTGGGGACAGAGAGAAAATAAAATAAAAAAAGCAGAGCAGTATATAGAAAATGTACATAGAAAAACCATTCTCTATTTCCAAAGTTAACAATGTCTGACTCTGCTTTTCAGACCAGTTAAACCATGTACACTTTTTGGTTTGTGCTTTACAAGCATTCAATTACAGGAGTTATCTTTTTTCCATAGGGGTTATCCAATTCTTTGGGTTAATTCTTCACTTAGCCATCTACTGATACAGTACAAATGCCAAGTACTTCAAAGGAAATAGCAGTAGTAGGGATCGGGTTATATCTTTTGTATTGTGAACTATGATTTTATTTATCTTTTATATAGTTGCTCTTGCAGATATGTCTTCAAATTGGCATGTATCCCAGAGGAAATATATATATGTTTATATATATATATATATATATATATATATATATATATAAAATTATCCAGTATCCTTATCAGGATTTTTTCCCCTCACTTACTTGAATGAGGGTATTCTTTTTTTGCCCTGAGGTTACATTGTGGCACGTACTTTTCAAGCTCTCCAAGCCTATGAAATAAACCCATGCATTTTTTATGGGAAATGATTATAAAAGCAAAACATTCCTAGTGTTTATATACAAAATTATAGTCTAACTCAGATAGTGTGCATATAATCACAACTGGGAGCTTAGAAAGGAAAACCTTGAAAACATGTGGCAGGTAAATGTGATTATTAAGCAAGTTTGAGAAAACCAAGACGCTTCTTGGTGTTATACAAAAAGAAGGAAACGTTAAGTTAGTTCATCTAGTAAATAACTTAGTGAAAATTATTCTTTTATCTCTTGATATTGTGCCCAATTTAAATTCAAGTCAAGCCCTAGTCCTAGATGTGTTTATCTTAATTACTGTGTTTTGCTACAGCTCTAGATGCTCAATGACTGGACGCTTTTCCCAGTGGCTACAACTACATCAGATGCCAACAACTAGAATATTTTCTCTACAGTGCTTGTTGCCCTGCAGTTTGATACTCTGTCATCGAAATTGGTGAGAATTTTGCCATTGATTCCAAGCAGTGCAGAAGGACATCCACTGTGAAAAGCTTCAGAAATATTCCACCTCTAATCCCAATATTCAATAACTTCACAGAGCTTCCATGCAGAGCTTTCTGTAAACAGTTCTCTAAACTACAGCTTCCCGGGTTTTGTTGAACCAAACTGAAAGCAAACACAATCGGCAGAGTCAGGACAGGTAAAAGAATGCACAAACTATAGCAATGTTTTTGGTTGTGTTACATTATGTACATAAATTTACAGACATATGTACACCAGTTAATCAATCATCTCCAGTCAGAAATGTTGGGGTATCTTAAATGATATTGTAGCATGGGGCTATGTTCAGGCAATTCCTTTTCACTCTATTATAACTTTTCATCTCGAGCCAATATTAAATTCCATTTATCACAATAGGTGTCAGTAGCTATGTCATTTTCAGTAGCATCTTCCAGATAAAAACACCCCAATGTCTCTCTGCAGCACCATTAGCAGTGTTGACTGCTCTATTTTCTCTCAATAGAAAGCCCCTCGCAGATACCTTATTGTGGAAAAGGCATCCTCAGCAGCATTAAATGTCTTTTGAGCAACATTTGAAGGAGATGAGATTAAATACTCAGCAAGAGTTATAGACAAGGCTCTATGCCGTTTTCATTTAGGGACTTTGATCATTAAGGGGTTGTGCTTTTCCTTGTCGGTGACGTTTTATTGTCATTTAAGTTGGCTCCTGCCACACAAAGGAATGGAAAGTTATTAATACTTCGGCTAAAAATTTCTCCAACCATTCTTCATTCATCTCTCAGCAACAGAGCAACTGTCAGAAGCAGCAAGTTGATCTGAAGATGTATAGAGAGGACAGCTGATTTTTCATCAGTCATTTATCTTGTCCCCTTTTGAGCCTGCATGCTGGGACATAGGGTGTTCAATTGGTGCCCAAGGGATTATCTCAGATCATCACTTTGAAGTAATGATAGTTGCTATTATTCTATTGCAACTGTACAGAATTTTGGCAAGCACCAAGGAGTATAATCTAGCTGCTACAGCAAAGGACAAGGGGCAGCTGTTCTTTCATAGCTGCTTGGATAATTATCTGAGCTAAGTCATCTTAAAGGAGGTAGGAGTGGAATGGTGGGCAGAGATGGAAATCAGAACATCTATTTGTTCTTCATTAAGTGATCTCATATTCTTCCTACTCATCTGCCAGTAACGTTAAAGAAAGATATTGGCAATTGATATAGAAGACGTTATGTGAAGGTTTTTTTTTAATTTTTTTTTTTTTTTTTTTTTTTTCTTTTTATTATTATTTTGCTTTGGAACTCGCTACATACTGCTATCTGTGTGTCTTGGGTAAATTGCTCAACTCCTCTATAGAGTGTGTGATGGAATACGCCTTTCTAGTCCCTTCCACTGCACTAATTTTAGTCATGAAAAGGTTCTGTCACACTGAAATGACATCTGTATTGCTGCAGTCAGAGAGAGAAAATGTATATGATATACCCTGACTTCAATGCCCAAGCAGTCAATGAGAAGAACGTTCTTTCTGGCCTCTGGGAACTTATCTCCGTTAACAGAAACAAAACAAAAACAGCCTGAAAATAGGCAGGGACAGAGACTCAGGAGGCAGTAGGAAGCTGAAGAACAGTTTTTAGCTATTAGGGAGTCCTTACTTACGGAGTCTTGAAACTGCCCAAACTGCAGTTTTGGGACCCACACCTCTGCCAGCTTCTGATGGATTTGTGGCCAAATAAATCACTCATTATATTACGGCATTTTTTACAACCAGGCCAAGAACAAGAAGCACAAATATAACCTTTAATTTAACTGTTACTAATGTTTTTTTTTACTTTCAAAACTAGGTAGGACCACTTCTTTGTAAAAACAGGTTCATCCTTCCATACATAATAAGTGATTGAGCTGTTATCCACTCTGGTATAGTTATTCTCCAAGTCAAATGAACGCTTTATCCATCTCAACCGGGTATATGATTAAAGAAAGTAGGAAGTAACAGGAAAGTAACATGAACGTAACATGGAACAGTCCCATCCATATTCACGTACATGGGGAGTCCTGAAAAGATGCATACTGGAAGAAGAATCTTTTTGTTTTTTTGTTTGTTAGTGATCCCAAGCGCTAAGATGCTTTGTTCAGCAAATGGTTACATTCTGCAAGCAGGTACAGTGCAACAAGCATTTGACTCTTAGCAAATGTTATGTTTATGTTCATTTACCAGAGATAATGAAGTATGTAAATTTAGATACAAGCATTAGATGAGTCCCATTGGCTCCTGGCAGATGAAGAGCAGAGTGCTGCCAGAATTATGACACCCTTCCCTGCCACTATCTCCAATTTTCAGGTTATATCTCTCCCAGTTTCATCAAAAATTGACTCTATGGGGTACAACGAAAATTGTGAAAGAATGCTCTAAAAATATATACAGTGCATTTTTACCTTATCCAAATACCTAAATATATATACAGTGCATTTTTACCTTATCCAAATACCCATATACTTTTTGAAGCTTGGAGTTTCATAACCATTGCACGGTTCCAACAGTTATTGCCAACACCAGAGATGACATTTTTTGAGTGATGCACATCTTTGACAGTTACTTTATGGACACATTTGCTTTTAGCGAGACAAATTTTCAGATCAGATACAATTGCATCAACTCACAGACTGCAGCCGAGGACAATCCTACCTCACGGTGCTTCCCCACCACCTGTTAAACTGCAGCACTGTGCAGTTAGTGATGCACAATCCAGATGCTTGGGAAACTTAGGCTATACTTAGCTTTGAGTACCATGCTCTAAGCACTTGCCCACCCATCCCTGCCAACATGAGTTTGCATGCTAAATGACCGTAGAGGCATCTGAAAAGCTTTTCACAGCAGCTAGTTTGTAAGCCTTAGCTGAGCCTGAAAATTCCTCCTTAGTCCTAGCTTCACCTTATTCCTCTCAAAAATAAATAGTAAGCAGTGAAGGGAAAGAGAGACACATACAGTACGTGTTCCTTCTGTGTTTGTTCTGGGTTTTCCTCCAGGTACTCTCCTTCCTGTCCTGTCTCGTCCTCTGCTCATGCTCTCTGAAAGTACATAAGTGGAAAGGTCAAATGTTAGCTGCTTACCCACTTTGCTGGAAGCTCTTTAAAAATTTCCTCATGGAGCTTTGTAAAAATCCATCACCTTTTATAATTTTTTTGTTTGTTTCTTTCGAAACTCAGATGGCACTCAGGAAAAGAAGAAAATACACCATCTGAATTTAAAAACAGTGAGTGAATTTAAAACCACATTGCCAGTATATCTTGTTCCAAGGAAAGGCAGTCTCTTTTGATGCACTGGAAAACTTCCAGACTAATAACTGTAATTAATAGCTGAAGTAATCACATCCCATGCAACTGCAGCATATGACCCCTTGTGAGCATGAATATATTTTCCTTCTGGCACCCACCATGAGAGAGAAATATCACCTCAGCATCCAGAAAGCTCAGAGTCTGCGACTCTTGACCGAGGATGATCCCGGCAGTGCTGTGGATCTGCTCCTGGCCTGGGGGCCAGCCTCACCATGGCGCCTCACCATGGCGCCTCATGGCGGCCTCGCAGGCCGCAGGCCCAGGCCTCCCTTCTGTGGGGTGTGGCAGGCTCTCGGTGAGCCCGGCCATGGCGGGTTACACCACATGTGGCAGGTGGCTGTCTGTGGTGACTTCAGGCTGTGAGGAGGGCAGGGCTCCCCTCAGGGCAGAGCTCCCCTCAGGGCTTCCCCCCGTCCTCAGGGGGTGACCCCTTCTAAAAGAAAGCTCTGGCCGATTAACACTGAGACAGTGTCTTCAACAGTGAAATGCTTCCACTTCCCAATGCAAAACAAATTCTTTCTGGCAGCACTGCTTTGGTCAGACAAGAAAATAAACCTAAAGGCCACAGCCAAAAGGCATTGCTTTGCCTCTTGCTCACTCAGAGAGCCAGAGCCAAGCTGCCACGGGCCACAAGGCCGGCGGTGGAAGGGGCGTGCAGAGGGTAGTCCACCACAGTGTGGGATCCAGCCCCTCCGCCTTCCAGTGTGACAGGACGATTGGATTTCCCTCGTAATAGCAGGTAGCTACCTGTTTTTTTTTTTTTTATTCTGACCAAATAGCAGAAATAGGCCAGATAGTGCATTTTATACACCTGTGTCACAAGGAGCGGGCAGTTGTGGAAATTAGCCCTGGATATGGCACTTGAAGGACAGGAGAAAGTCAGCAATAAAGTAAACTACTCATTTGAAACAGTTACAAAGTCTGTGAATTTATGCTTTATCCTTCTTACACATTTCATTTAACTGAAAAACAGCAGCTTGTCTGGAGAAAGTTCAAGTACACACAGGGTTCAGTTGTGTAAGTATAAGCAAACGAAGCTTGATAGCGCTCCCAATTAAGCCACTGCAAGTGACTTGAGCAGTGACAAGTCAAAAGCGTGCAGAGGAACCCGCTGAACAAATCAAGCAATAGCTGGTGCTCCGAGTTCTCGCTGCGCAAAAACAAAATGCAGTTGTGTGGGATGCAAGAAGATGCCGCTTTGACCTGTTTTTTGTGAACTTGACTGCATCAGCTTCATACTTCAGAGAAAAAAACAAAACAAAACAAAACAAACAAAAAAAAACCAGTGGGGTCATTTAGCTTGCTGACATTATATATGTCTGTGTAGAACACGTCTGTACTTTCTTACCCTGCCTTGACTTTCCTCCCACTATCAGCATGAAATGGTTTTGTTCGTATATTTCTTTACTTTTAACTATTTTGATTTTTTTTTTCCAGAAATAAGTACACTGAATAAAACATCAATAAAAAGCACAGCTGCAAACCTCTAATGTAAAAGGTAGACACACCTGTAAGCCTTAGCCTCCATGCAGATTTAAAATTTTGTCTGGAGGTCACTTTTGCACATATCCATATCAATAAATTACATATCTATTAGAAAAATAAAACAAAAATGTTCCAATATCCCGGACTAACTCTAATGATTAAATGGAGTGGGGACAGATTTGCATTGTTGATGTAATCTGTAGATCTGCATCTGCATCATGATAAATCAACTTGTACATGTTGATCTGCATGCTGGTACACATTATCTGGACTGTGGCAAGAGTCTGCACTCTTGTAGTGAAGTTCATGTTGAATTTGCTGATAGCTTTGCATCTTTCATTTCATGGGAAAAAAAAAAAAAAAAGGTGTTTCTGATGTTTTATGTGAAGAATCTTCTATTTCTGAATGTGGGCTGAAGGTGATTGAAAACCCACAGCTGCAGCAATAGAGTAAAGAGCAAATACAAAGCCCTTTGACACTCTTAAATACAGTTCTTCCTAGGTAGAGAAAACATGGAAACATGAGATTAAATAATTTTGTGAAGACAACTTATCTCTGTGCTACTTCAGACAATATGTTGCGGAAAGATACTGCAGTGCCACTGGGAAGCTGCAAATTCACCTTTGCAGTATCCTGATAATAAAGTGCTTAGAGGTATCAGAGACCTGGAGTGGCTTGTCCATTTTCTGGTGTGGAATTAATTCTGGTCTAGAGTAAATTTTCCCAGCTCTTCCACACTGTATCCACACAAAAATAAACAGCTGAGGCATTCCTGAGGTATGGTGGTATCCTCCAAGAAAAATGGTGGTTCAATCTATGGTACATTCAAACCTGTACTCTGTATACCCCTTTAGGTTAATGGAGTTACAGTTGTGGAACCTGCTACTCTGGGTTTGGTTCATATCCCTTCTCTTGTATCAAAGGAAAAGGCTTTGCTTACAATTTGGTATAGACTCAGTTGAGAGCAACCTCTGACCAGAAACTCTTCTTGCAGTCTGTACCCTCACTGGGAAACTTTAAATAAAAATATATTTAAAAAAATACAAAATGAGAGGTTTTGAGAAAATCTATATCCACCAGGACATTTCTAACAACCTATTTTGGCTCCTAAGGTGCCTCTGGATAATTAGTTTAGACCAACACCTTCAGAAATACAATGAGACAATTTCCCCCAGGACAAATTGTTGTAGAGAAACACAGTTGCTAATTCATTTGTTAGTTTTCAAAAATAAAAGTTTCAAATAAATAGACTTTTTCACAACCCTAAAGAGATAAGAAGTCTAAGATGTAAGTATGATTAGGTTTGTGCTTTATTTGTAAAATTTCATCATGGTAACCTTCTGAGCAACAGGCTTACCAAGTTGTATGCTGTAGCATATTAACAAGCAGAATGTATTCAGGGGAATATAAGCCTGTTTCCTCTATACAAGTGTAAAGGACTACCATGCACAGTCTTCGTAAGATACATGCCCTGATTTCTCAGAGCTTAACCAAGAACACAAATCAAGCCTAGCCTCAGAATGACAAATGGTGGCAAAAGGTGAATATAATTTTACTCCTAACAAATGAAACCCAGTGATTTACAGTGTTATGCTTTGGATGTAGAGCTGAGACATCTCCCATCAATCATCCAGAATAAACCCATTATTTTAGAACACATGAAGACAGACAGACACACTCGAAACTTCAGCAAAACTTATCAAGAACACAAGTGCAGGAGTTTAGGCACCTAATAACAGACCTAGGCCTACCTTAGAAGCTATAATTTCAGGAATGCTATAGATGCATGCCCCTACAACAAAACAGCTGCAAATAATGAAATTACCAGACAAATATTTGGCAGCCAGAGGCCAATGTTCTTGCCCATAAGGAAGATCAGGCCCTACACTGATCAGGTCCTCTATTATTTATAGAAGTCCATTATATGTGTGAATATACATATATATACATATATATATATACACACACATATATAAAAAAAACCACCGCTTCTTGTCTCTCTCTGTTTCAGTCATTTACTCTTCAATACAATGGTACACAATCGTAAACAGTTTAGGAAGAATACATGGAGATAGGACTTAATAGACTATCTCCGAGTTTACAAGCTCATAAATATGTTCCAAAAATGAGACTAAGTGAACCCAAATCACAACATTTAAAACCTTGAATTTTAATACAATATGAAAAAATTGCTGACTTCTTCACTTCCTACTTTCAGTCCTTTAATTGGATTCTGTTTATTAGCACTACGTGGTGCAAATGGAGGAGTAGGGCTGTAAAACGCTGAGCTTTTCCAACCAACCGAGAAAACTATTACACATCAGAGTATGTAAGAAAGTTGCAGCAGGATAAACTAATCTGATAAGATGAGATGAGCTTGGGAAGCAGGTTACATTGAGGTAATGCTCCTTCTTAAAGACAAATGCAAGGTAATTCAAGGCAGCTCACCCCGCACCAAAAGGTTAAGCAATAACTTTCTTGACAACATTCCTATAAGCTCCGATTCTTTTAAAGCTGTTCCACTTCCAGACAGCCTTCATGAGAGGAAAAAACAGGGCTTAGCAGGCATTTGAGTCATTGGCCTGCCAGGTACTCACAGCTCCATCAACTTCTGTGCTAGCCTAGGACGAAGTTTGAATTTGCAGGGAGTGCACAGTAAGATGCATTAACCACCCTTCCCCTTCTGCCTCATAAAATGCAATAGCACAGCCATAAATAGATACCCTTTATCTAAATGTGTTGTACAGCTTTGAAGTGTATAACTGAATCTCATTTTGGAGGTGGGGGTAAGAGGAGCATCAAATATGTTAGCTCAATAACTGTAAGTTAAAACAAATGGGGAAAAAAAAAAGCAATTCTTCCCCACTCCCCTCCCTCCCCACGCACCTTTCCCAGAACTGTGAAATTTAGTATACCAAGAAATAACATCCGAGTTAGAAACAGGAGCTCAGAAAGATATGGCAGAACATATGGCATGAAGAAGGTGCTAAACGGCAGAATTTAAAAATTATGTGCAAGATGCTCCATAAATAATCCAACCCAAAACACAAGCTGTTTTTTAGCAGGCTTTATGGAAGTATATGCACACGCTAAAAAGATACATTTCTTCCCTCACAAATATCCTGTTCTAGTGTCACCCTGAATGGCGTGACATGGAATTAACCCATGTGTAGGAGGAGCTCAAAATCAAGCTGACACTAGCTTGGCCAGACAATGCCATTGTTTCCATTTTAATCCACAATAGTGGACAATATTCAGTGAAGAGAACAGCTCTCGGAGTGTATTGCATCTACCAGCCCAAACGATGAGCTTTAACGAAGAGCAAAGTCACTGCACTTCACTACGCTGCTCCCGCATACAGACCTTCTGGACACACTTCAGATGAAGCCTGGTTGCACATTTCCAAATGAAGTAAACAGGCAACGCTGATGAAAATCACGCTGTTAGACTTTCACTTAAGGTAGCAAATTACTTGTGCATAGCTGCCTTTTAGTTGACATCAGTTGACTGGAGTCTCTTTCTAGGCATTTTAATAATATAATCACAGGCACTTAACTACAACAAAAAGACAGGAATCCATTTAAAATCTAAAACTACCCAAGCTCTTACATGCTGCTGAACACCACTGAGGAAATCAGTTGACATATGAAGCATTGCAGAATGCTAACAAGAAAGAAAACAAAGTCCTTTGGAGCACGCTATTAATTCTCATGTGAGGTGCCACAAATTCACCTAGTGTCCACACAAATGAGGCAGAAACTTAAATTTCCATCTATCAATCAAAAATCAATTTCCTTTCTTTGAGTGGAGTGAAAACAGAAGGATGTGGCTGAAGGCTTCACACACTGAAATCTTATCACAAAAGCAGTTACTTAAGTTAGGTTAGCCAGGTTTGTGATTCAAGAGAACATTTCCCCCCCAGAGTTCCCTTATTTGGGTCTGCTTTTGGGTGGTACTCAACGCACAGCTCATAAAATTCAGCACAGTATGTAATGTACCATTTTATTGTGAACGTTTAATTTCACCTTGAAGGCATCCCTTAAATGCTAGTGTTTGGGGGACTTAGTTGCTTTCATCTGCACAAGCCTCCAGCTGATAGCCCTGCAGTAAAGCCACAGCCTTCCTGTTTCATGCCTCTTACTTCAAATCCTTTTGTGCAGTGGAGAGATGCTGACAGAGCAAAGAAAAAAAGAAAAAAAAGTTGCACAAAAGTGTCTTGACAAGGACTCAGACAACCAAGGCCACGATTTGTCTCTGAACTCTCTCTTCTCAATGTCTCATTGAGCATGGATGTTTTTCCTTTGGCAAAAATAATACAATACACTGGCATAATCTGTATAAACTGCTGGTATAACCTAGGTCTACAATACATAACATGGACCCTTACTTGTTTCAGAAAAAAAATGCCTCGGGAGACTGGATGCGTTTACATATGACACTCTGTTTAGAAGCAAAAGGTCGCATTTAGCATTACTCATGTACAACATTGCAAATGTTGTTGGAAGCTCTAGAGAAAAGAGACAATGTTTGGGGGCTAGGAGTAAACCAAATTAATGTAAGGTGGCAAAAGGAGCAAAATGGAGGAGGAGGGACAGCAGACAGCAAAAGTAGGCAAAGATGCAGTCAAAGTATGACCTTCAAGAAAGCACGTGCTGGTGTATAAATACTCATTCTGCAGAGTGCTCGATCTGCCTGCAAAGGTGACTCCTCACAGGAACTGCAGGTGCTGCAGGACAAACCAGAGCCCTCCAGGCTCTCTCTCCACAATGAAAATCATCCACAACGGTACAGAGGGCTCAGTAGTAGGTTGTGTCAGTGCCATGGACTGAACTGGAGGAGCTTGGTCCTGGGTCATTAATCCCAGTCCCTCTATATAAGCATCACAACATAAAATCCTTCCGCAAGACACCTGACACCTTTCTTCAGACCAGGTGGGTAGTTTATGTGTGCTGCTCCTATTGAAAGGCTGTTTACAGACTCACTTCTGTGAGGGTTACACAACTCCCTTTTACTTCTAACCTTAATGTAATCACACATGATTTATACATGCTTCTTCCCCTCTCTCATGTAGCCCTGTATTCACTGACAGTGATCAATCTCCTCTCATCCTTCATTAGATTAGCCAGGTCAGTAATCATAGATTTCCATTCCCTGTATTATTCAAGTAGCTCTCACTTGATCCAGGTTTATTTAATCTTACCCAGCTACTGCAGAGCACAGCTCTCTACACGGTATTCTGAATAAGGCTTCAGCTGAGTCTTTCAATAACTGTTTCTATTAACAGTATCTCACCTGAAACTGCCTGGTTTTGCCCTTTCTCCAGCTCCTTCAAAGTTGTGCTTCATTGTCATCCTTGGGTTGCATCATCACAGCAGTGTGTTTGCTCCGTCCTCATTTTGTGCCAGGTTTACTTATGAAAATACTAAACAATATTGCTTTGGAAACCCATCCTTAAAGAACACTGGTAATAATGTCATTCCATCTTAAATACTTCCCTCAACACCCTTAGTCATCTCCCTACCAAACCAGATATTTTCTCATTATACAATTCTTATACAAGTCCCTATCTTCCTCAGCTGAATCCTTGATTTCGTATTCTGTACCCTGTCAAATGCTCTTCTGTGTATTAAAGGACATTTGTCTTAAAAGCGGGTATTTTATTAAAAAAAAAAAAGCATATGTGTTACCATGTTGTGACCTTCCACATTGATTAAAAAATGTTGTATTTGATCCTATTTTCATTTGTCGCTATATATTATATTATTCCTCAATTCCAAATGTGTACAAAGCCACTTGGAGAGCCCTGCAGCTTTTTGGACTGCCTTCCCCTTGCCACTCAGTTCCTAAATATACGCAATACATTTTTTGTCCTCTATACATAAAAGCCCACTATGATTTGGCTCGATTGTACTAGTAGAAAATCCTTCTGCTGGACAGCCATTTTTATATGCCACTTCCTTCAGTATCTAAAATGAAGAGTCTTTATGAGCTGGAGTGAACTGAGATAACAAAATTTTACCTCCATATCCTAGCTGTGGAAATTTCCATTCCTCCCATTAGCCATTTCCTATCCTTTTCTTCCTTCTTCTCTCACCCCACTTGAATTTCAAAGAAAATAAAGAAGAGCATTTAAAATGGAGAATGAGATTATCTTTAATTCTACCCCTATCCTCACTGCAGTTTCCTTTTTTTATTTTCCTTGTTCTTTTTTATTTGCATGGTTGAAAAATCTTTCACGATTTGCTTAAATTTCCCTGACAAGATCTGTCTCAGTTTGACTTTTGGCAGTTATCGTTTTACCCCTGCACTTCCTGACCTCTCAAACTGCAGCTTTAACACCAGTTCTGACATATGTTCTCACTATGTTCATACATATGGGTAATTCATCTCTTCATCTAAATTCCTTCCTTGATGGAAACTAAAACTGATTGAATTCTAAAACACCAAAGAAGGAGTCATGAATATTTTCATAAATAAAAACACCACATTCAGATCACTGCTATTTATAAAATCATGTTATTTGATATTGAGAAACATATGCTGATCAATAAATATGAATGCCTGTACTTGCAAAAATGTCTATGATTCTTAAAATATCAAGAAACATCAATGTGCTGCATGAAAAATTGTTTTTTTCTCCCCTCAAAATTAAAATTCTCATATTTTAAGAAGTAAAAGTTGCCGTATAGTAACTTAAATGAAAACAAAACAAAGAAACAAAACAAAGAAACACACACACAAACACACAAAACATGCATTCAATAAGGATTTTTAACCATGCATTGCATGATTAGTTAAAATACAAAGTTTCTAAAGTAGAAATTAGGAAATGGAGTGCACCTGACTTACTTTCAACATAGATACTGACCTTAAATAAAGCCGGTGATGATAAAATGGGTGAGGAAAGTATAGAAATAAAAGCAAAGAGTTTGAAATATATTGGCAAACATACTAAGTAGATGAGGCTAGACATTAATATGGTCAACAGTGAGATTTTCTATTATGTTCTCTTCAGGAAGTGGTAGAGTTTCTGGTCTAAGAAGACCTACTTCTTGTGATCATCACCTTCTACACTTCAAAAATAGGGGAATGAAGGTTAACCTTTTCTTTTCTTTTCTTTTCTTTTCTTTTCTTTTCTTTTCTTTTCTTTTCCTTTCTTTTTTAACCTTTTTTTCCCCTTTCCCTGAGGAAATTTTACCTTTACGGAGCTTTCCAACAAGAGAGTGGCTCCAGTTCCTGTGTTAGAGACTAGTGTTATGCAGCTGCTGATAGATGTGAAGCAAGGCTACGAGCCACATAACCTGTGCCTGTATCTGTGTCCTGAGCACTCACTCAGCAATACGGTCAGAGGGGAGCTGGAAAATAGCTGCTGGTGAGAGGTTGTGCTTAGCGTGAAACATGGCAAGGGGAAAGAGTGAGTAGTGCAACAACAGCTTAGGAAATTAATTTGAAACAGAAGCTGCTCCCTTCAATGAGGAAATGATTTAGCATTAAACAAACAGTTGCCTTAGTAACTAATGTCTTACCCTTTCCCTCCCATCACTTTGAACATAACCATCTCCAAACTCAGTTTTTCATCACTTTTTCTGTTTGCTTAACTGGTCTTCTTCAACCGTCAGAAAACCAAATAGCTTGCAGTGAAATTTAAGTCTCTTTTCTTTTTGTGAACTGCCCTAAGATGCTAATGGGATTCTGGGACCTGATCCTCAGCTCCTGTCAATGACAGCTTACATCAGATGTGGCTCTTTTTTTCCAGGCTTTGAGTAGATAAGGAGGGCATTATATCTAAGCAGACAAGGAGATTTCTGATAAAAACAGTAGCATCAGGTGTCATGTACTCATCAGGTCTACCTATGTGCGGCAGAATTTCTGAACATCAGCTCCTGAAAGATGCACCATACAGGATGAGTAAACACTATAGCGTTTCCCTTGACATTTACCTGGTACTGAGCAACCAAACAACTTTGACAATGAAGAACAAATTCTTGGTACATGTTTGAAGAAAAATTCTAACAGATGGCATTATGCATTATGTACCAGCAACTACATCTACAGTATGGGACAGGTGTGCTCCGCAGCATGTCCTCTAGCTCTGGTGCCTCAAACATCCATATGGGCAACACGGTCAGAGCCTGTATATTCCTTCTATGTTCTGCAGCTGGGCTTAATGCACAGTTGGGAAAATAAATAAGGGAATGATGGTCCTGGCTCTTAACTCCTGACATGCTTAGGAGGGAGTTGGGACACTGACATTTTCTCAGTCAAGGAGTATCTCTCCAAATCCATTTTAGATACAGTCAAAAAGAATAAACCTGAAAATACCTGATGAGTTAGTCCAGCCTCTTTTGGGGATGACATTACATAGCACAAAACTATAGAGCTGCCACTACATAAATAGCTTACCTATTTACTCATACCTTCCATGAGAAAACATGAGAATATCATTTTTTTTTTCCAATACTGTTCCTTATTCTGTAGGATGGATGGAATTTAGGTATATTCTATGTGTCTTCTTGGGTCTTTGAAAAATATAAAATAAGGATATCATTGTCCTGAGAAGCCACAAACCCAAACACACTTTCTTGTCTTGAATTTCTTGAAGCTAAGAGCAACTAAGCACTTAACTCCTCTCCAATATGGAGGGCCTTAGCTGCTAATGATCATGGGACTCCAGCCTCAGACTTAGCTGTATTAGAAAGCCAGAATCAGCAGCAGAGTTCCTCGTATACAGCCTGTACTAAAGATTGCTCCTTGCTCCAGACCCCCATGACATTGACTCAATTTTTTCCTGTATCAGATTTAAGTCCAAAATTGTCTGAAACTGCCCATTGATGAATCCCAAGAGATCAGTCTACTCTATCCCAATTACAAGCCTGGAAATTTATACAAAAAACAGGCACAATTTTTGGTGACCCATCTGCTTTTCTGCAGCCTTGACACATAGCTGTACTATCCTCAAGACGAAGAGATTCAGTATAAAATCTCAACACAAACCCTTTTATTTGTATGATTATAAATGCTATACTATATTCAGTCAAGTATGTTCAGTGCCACGGAACAAAAAGACATAATGCTAAAAGGAGAAAACTCATCATTTGAGAAAAGGAACTCTTCCCCTGCATAGATACCGAACAGATCTGTTGCCTTGAGTAGGAGATGGGATGGAGGGCTGGGGACAGGAGGAGGACACTTAAGTTACAGTCCAGTGATCTGATCCCATGCAGAAAACTCAGTGGTCTTAAATTGATATTCCAGGGACAGCACATTGATTCATTAAGTTTTTCTGATGTTTCAGTAAGACAATAGCCATCAATCTTTAACACCGTTCGTAGCCCTAGAGGCATACGGTTGGATATATCATACATCCTGGCACATGTGACACCTTTCTGGAGGCTGCAACCTTCAACAGAAGGAGAAATTACCATTATGAAATTGCTCCAGCTAGAACTGCCAGTATTCCTGCTGTAACCAGCGGTGGCAGCAGAAGCAGCTCGAGCAATGGTGGCAGACACTACAGAAGGAGCATCGGGGCTTCCACATTTGACTGCATCTGACTTTTTTTTTTCCCTTTAGGTAACCCCAATGTGTTTGATGTACTTTAACATTAGACTTTTTGAGGGAGAGAAAAGAAAAAAAAAAGGGGGGGGGAAACAGGAAATAAAGTACCCAGTCTGACATGCAGCTAAACACTGAAGACTGGTCCTGGAGAGGTTAAGACTCAGTCACTTAAGCAGAGAGCTTGTATAAAGACTCCAGTACTGGAAAGCCCTTTTTTACCTCTTCCGTGAATTATGTTAATTATAAAGTGTAGCTGATAGAATATTAGTCAGAAGCAGTTGGAAAAAAAAAGATCACACTAATTTCTTTTGTGTTAAAACCATTAGCTTAAAATAGTTCATAACTGGTTTTAGTCTGATGGTATAAGTGGGGGTGCATTTCTTTTTTTAATAATTCTTTTTTTTCCCTTCCAAATCGACAGCTTAAATCCAGCACAAATACTTCCAGAGAAGCGCTGAGACAGTCAGTCAAGATGAGTTTTTCAGCCAGGCAATTACTCAGCCATTTTGGACAACTTCATGAACAGAATTCCGTTCCTCAATTATCCAAAATTCATTAGAGTTAAAATTGGTGATCACCAGAAACAAAATCAAAACAGCTGTGGCCTAACATAAGGGGGGAAAAGAAAAAAAAAAAAAAAAGAAAAAAACCTACCCCCAAATTAGTGAACAGGCTCAATCATTTCCAACTAAAATGACTTGCAAAGAACATGTGACTGTTCCACACACTATGAAAATTAATTTTCCTAGATGGCCAGTGGGTAAAGTTTCATATTACAAATCAGTGGCGTTTCACCCATCTGTTTGTACTTCAGGAGAACTTGATATCTTAGATCTTATGTGAGCTCGCTGAAATTAAGGGAGTACAGCCTGAATTGAGCCTGCAGGATCAGGATTTATTAACATGAAGAAGTTGTAAGGTTTGTTTCATGAAGGATTTTCATTTTTTGCTACCTTACCAGTTTCAGGACAGGAACGAAACTTGAGTGTTTCAAAATTCTCAAAGGAAAATGCTCAAAGACTAATGCATTCAGAGCCAAATGATTTCTGTATTATTATACCGTAGTACAATCCTGAAACAAAATACAAATTTGAAAGTCATTTCTGGGAAAAATCTAAACTGAGCCCTTATTATGAGAATACTGCATTATGATGCTATGTACCCAACTCAGCAAATTTACCCATTTCATTAGAAGTCGTATTTTTGATGGAATATTGTCCCAGCAGGTTTTCTGAACCAGCCTCTCCTATTGCATGTTTACAGAAAGACAACAAATAGAGAAAGAGTGGCTTTCGGGTGATGGAGTTCCAGTGATTTTTGCCAGATATGCAGGCCAAGGAAGAGATGTTTGGAACTACGATTAATAAATGATTAACAAAGAACTAGAATTAAGAGTTCAGCTGATACAGATGTGCATTTTTATGGATTTATGAGCACAGTTTTATAGGATGTATGCGTGCAAGAGAGACAGGAGCAAGTTAAGGGCTATTTATATAAACACAAAGTAAGAGGCAGACCCTCGCATCGCAGAGTAACCCTCCCCATCACGAGGAGAGGGTTAAGAAGAAATGACTTTTATTCCCTGTCACTCATGATGATTAAAGCACTTTTTTCTACAGCAGGCAATGCTGGCTGCCCTCACACAGACTCCTGGAATGAGAACAGCTGCTGTGAATAAGACAGGGTGAGATTTTCAGACCCTCCGGGAGGCATGTGCTAGGGAGCCACAGCAGTAACAGGGCGAATAATACAAATGAAAAAGATCTGGTAGGGTGGAGCTCTGCCAACAAGCAGTAGCAAGAAAGAGCTTACTGACAGTGGGGTGGGACAGGAACCCAGGCTAACAATAGAAGTGGGAACAAGATATTAGGAGCCCAGAGAATTGGCTGGAGTTTCACTGGATCCCATCTCACTTGCCTCGCTCCCTTGACACCTTCTGTAGGTGCTCTGGCCACAGACTCACCAGCTGGAGATGCAGAAAGGATCCCAGTTAAGCCTAGAGATACTGATTCAAAAGAGGTTTTATAGCCATTTTCTTGGATAGCTGCTCCTCAGCTACCTTCCCATGTGATTTGAGAAAGCTTGCCAGATGAGAGTCAGCGACACAGTGAGCTCCGCTTCTCTTTCTGTTTGTGTTAGAGGAAACTAGCGCTGTCCTCTGCCTGCAGAGTTTCGAAGACCAACAGTTTCAAGCTCTTTAGAAGGACCGGTCTTTATATCGTGCTGTCCCAGGGACCTCCTATAAGGCTCACATATAAAATAATACTAAGTGTAATCTATTAGAATAACAACCACAACTCTTTCTCATGGAGCTGCTGCTCTGAATAGCCTCAGGATAAGGTAAACTAAAGCAAGGTTTTACAAGGCTCATCGTTTAACCAGTTCTCCATCTCCTTATTTCTTATTATTTCTTACCAGTTTAAAATAAACAAACAAATCTCTAGTGTTCTGTTTAGACACACAGACACACAAAAGAGAGAAATAAAATGGGTACTGCCCATTAAGCTAGAATTCCTAACTATCAGGAGTGATACCCCATCGAAAATAAGACCTGTAGCTCTGATGTGCACTGCAAGGTGGATGCAGATAACAGAAGCAATAAAATGGAAGGAGGGAAATAAAAGGCTAAGGGAAAAATAACAGTAGTGCCAGTATAACTTTATATTCAGCTACAAATCAGGATCATGTAAGAAGCAATTATTTTCTCTACAGTCAAAATCCTAGTGTTGGAGATTACTTCAATACAAGCTACAGAGTATTTAAAAAGAAAGGTTTGAAACCCACAGCGTATAAAAGCAATTGTATGATTTGAAGAGACATGACAAGCTTGCTTATCAGGATGATTTTCACAAAAAACAAAACAAAACAAAAAAAAACACTAATTTTTGAAGCATAAACCATGTGCCAAGTAAAAGCCTGTAATACCTCCCGTTTCTAAGAAAACCCAGCTGACCTTCATGTCCTTTGTACATGCATTTGTCTTATGTTTTAGAACAGAAGGCCATTGATATTGTAGTCATCTTTGAAGCTAAAGTTTTGTGTAGTTTTAATGTGTAGTACAGTCAGATCTCAGACTTGTCCATACATGATAAGCTAAACATCCAAAGTAATGTACATAAACAATGATGTCTATTGACTGAAGTATATAACTATATAAAGAACATTTTCATCATTTCGCAATTTAGGCTTCTTAAACAGGTAAACCTGGGCAAAAATAAATTTTATTACCAGCAACCATAGACATCACGCCACATGTACTTTTAGCAATGTTAAACACAGGTTCTGTGATCCTCAGTGTGAGAAAAATCTCAATTTTCTTCTGACAGGATCTTCTGCGAAGCTATTTTATTCGCGATTGCATTGGCAGGTGTCCTGTCAATCAGGAACACATTTTAGTAAACAAATCCTAACCTTTTATTCCCTATTACCTGACGCCTGACCACCTCCCCTGGTTCCTCATGGGCTGAGTACTACAGGTTCTCAAGCTACTCGGCGCTCCTCTATACCATAGATGTACAATTTTTCTTTTTTTTTCAACCCTTTAATTTCTCCTTTCTTATTTTTAAGAACTTGTGATCTTTGTTTTACTGTTCCCACACTGCTCATCTTGTTTTTCTTAAGTTTCCACCTTGTTTTGGAACAGTGAGGCCTTCTACTGTCCACTTAGCTACTTAGCATTTCTACTTGTCATGACTACACAGCTCCCTTGGAATAAAGAAAAATAGTTCTCTACTGCAAAAACACAGCTTTGTTTCTCACAATTCCCTCCTCTTCTTTTCTTACTTCTATTGTTGTTCTTGCACCTCTTCACATACCGCACTCTTGAGTTTTTCCAACATTAAGGTGCAATATTCTTCTTCGGATGTCACAGGGGATGACAGATATACAATGTCATTATTATTACAATATCAACAAATAGTTGTTTGAGCCAATTCTATCCAGGTAACCTCAAAGTTAGTTTCTCCCATATGTTTCTAAATCCCCAGGAATTGTCATCTTGAGCTACTCTATGTAGGATCTTTTTTTGTTTGTTTGTTTGTTTGATTTTTCTTCCCAAATATTTTTGAGATCAGTCAAATTCATCCCATTTGATCTACATATATACAGCAACTAGTAATAATTACAGTGAATGCTCCTCCTTATGAGGTTATTAATAAATCTAATATTATTTGATTCTAGAGTACTATTTTTGCAAACTTATCAAACTTATTTTCTAGATCTTTAATTATAGCTGAGATGTTTACTATAGCATTTTCTAATTCACTCACAATTCATTTTTTCCCCCCAGGTTTACTAATTTTTCAAGTACCTACATAAAGCAGAATTAATTTTCATTTTCAAAGTAGTAAATCTCAATGACGTCAGTTGGATATTAGAAAACAGATATTTAGAAAATAGCTTAAATATTAATATTTATTAAACTAATTAATAAATATTAATCAAATATTAATAATATATAATAGATTATAGATAATATTAATAATGTCTAATAGATAAGAAAGATCAGTCAGGCACCGGAATGGGTTGCCCAGGGAAGTGGTGGAGTCACCATCCCTGGAGGTGTTCAAGGAAAGTTTGGACGGGGTGCTTGGGGACATGGGTTATTGGGTGACATTGGTCACATGGGGTGGTTGGACCAGATGATCTTGGAGGTCTTTTTTGACCTTAATGCTTCTGTGATTCTATGTTACACTCATGACAGGCTAGAGCCTGAACTGGAAAAGCGTCCCTCAGCCCCCCAACCCTGCTCCTTCCCCCATGTGAGGACATCTCTCAGGCTGCTTCCAACACAGCTGCCTTTGTCCACGCGTGGGCCGCTCCATCACAGAGGCTTGCTGAGGTCACAGTGGCCACCACTGCCTCGTGGGCCCTATAAAACTGGCTCCCTGCCGCTGGCCCACCACTTGCTGAGCTACTAGGAGACTGGAGACAGCAAGGCGAGAAGCAGCTCTGCCTGATTTGAGAGAACAGCCATGCCATCCAGAGCAGCACCAAGAAGGAAGGCAGCTGACCAGGAAATGTGCCATGGGCAGAGAGAGAGCACCAGCAGCACCAAATACAGCAGTGCATGAGGGACATCTGGTGCGCAGCCCACAGACACATACAAGCAATATCATTGGCACCACAGGCATGAACATCAAGCCGACAGTGGCATGGGACCTCAGGGTGGAACAGGTCAAACCCCTGGTGTGGCACCCTGGCCAGAAAACATGCCGAAGTGAAGGCATCCTGTTTGGGCAGTCCTGGGCAAAGACTGGCTCATCCTCCTGCCCAGCACCGTGGAGCCCATGGAGCTGGATCCACCAGAAGAGGAGGCAATGGAAGTGGATCCTCCGCAGCCAGAACAGACCTGGGACTACCCTGGCACGTCTTCACTCTGTGCCATCCGAAAGCACAAACTGCAGCACAGGAGTGCCTGGCCAGCTCCCTACTCGTTGCTCAGGCCCCATCCCAAGCATTAGCTTGGAGACCCCAAATCTCACGGACATCCCGCAGGCTTGCCTGCAAGATGTCCTGGCAATAAACAACTCTTGCCATTTCTCAGGGGCTGCGTGAGTGCTTCTTTCCCATCCCCCTGCCCTTATGCAGCAGGTGGCACCCCTTCTGCACAGAGCCTTGAGGAAGAGCACAAGAGCGGACCAAGCTCCCTTTGGGCTGCCGGAGGAGTCCCCGAGGGCCACCATGCACCTTTAACACTTGTGAAAATAGACCGAGAGGTGAAAATAGGAGTGTGTAAGTGATTATAGGTAGCTAATTTCTTATATTAGAAGTGAGTTTCTGTATCTGAGTAATTGGTAACAACTGACATGGTGAAGGCTGAGGTACTCAGCAACTTCTTTGCCTGCGTCTGCACTGGCAGATGGGCTTCCCACGTCTTTCATTTCCCTGAACCCAGAGATGGAGGCTGGGGGATCAAAATCCTACCCACTGTAAGTGAAGAGCAGGTTCAACACCACCTGATGAATCTAAACAGGTACAAGTCTATGGGACCTGATGACACGAATCCCAGGGTCCTGAGGGAACCGGCTGATGTAGTTGCCATCACAGTTGAAAAGTCCTGGCATTGGGTGATGTCCATGGTGAGTGGAAAAATGGAAATGTCATGCTCCTACTCTTCAACAATTAAAACAAAGAATTCAACAAAGAGCACTACTCTTCAACAATTAAAGCAATTAGGGGACATTTCTTCTCAGAAAGAGTGGCCAGGCATTGGAACGGGTTGCCCAGGGGGGTGGTGGAATCTCCATCCCTGGTGGTGTTTAAAAGACATGTGAATGTGATGCCTGGTGTGAGAAAACATTTCAATTTTCTTTTGTGAAGCTATTTTATTCGTGATTGCAATGCGATTTAAATCACGATTACACATACCTATTTCCATAGCACAGCGTCACATGTTGCTTGAATTTCCCAGTGACCCTCATGATGTAAAACAGTTAATATTTGCCTCATTAGTACTTTATTCAGCATTTCTCTCCCATCAGGGAGTATCTGTTTTCCTTTGGACTTTGTGACTCCTAATTCCTTAAAACCCCTTTTCTCTTAAAACTTTTCAGTTCTTTTTAGTTTTGGGTAGGAGGAGCTCAACAATTCCCTGAATCCTCTCTAGATTTATTCTTCATTGCCCTTCAAGTATTTAGATGCCGTAAATATTTGACTACCTTTTATACAAATTTTAATTTATTTTCCAATGCTTTCAAGCCCTATTTTCCCAGAAAGTCGAATAGTTTGTTAGTGGCTTCCTTCACAACTGTTTTCTCCTGTCCTAACAATAAAAGACCATCCACATATTGTAACAGTAACACCTGCTCAGGAGGTTGGAATTACTCCAAAATTTGTTCTAGAACTTGCCCAAATAATTTGGTGGACCTGTAAATCCCTGAGACAGAGTTGTCCATCTTTATTGCTGCTTCCATCCCATTTCAGAGTCTTTCCACTCAAAGGGAAATATATCTTTGCTCTCAGGGTCTGAGAGCACCCCATTAATAATACCATTATTCCAGCCTAGCAATTTACTATTTGAATGCCCAATTTCATTATCAAATCCTTTTCCAACAAGTTAGTCCCTGCCTCGGGTGCATACAATAATTGCCCGGCGATCATTCTATCCCTAGTCTCAGCTCGGTGTCCCCAAAAAGTGGCACTGTTATCCCAGTCCCTTCTACCCCCATCACATTTAGGGTTTCATTAGTTAATTTAAGCCTTTACAAGCTGGTAATGACCTAGCTGCCCCAGCGTAGTGGGTTCACATGGCAAGGTTCTGGTAGCAGGGGCAGCCACAGTGGTAGCCCCTGTGAGAAGAATCCAGCAGCTGCCCCACGTTAGATATAGGCCAGTTTCAGCTGGCTCCAAAGGGGCCCACCGCTGCCCAGCGCCAAGCCGTGCACAATGCAGTTTAAATCTTATGAGAACACACCCAAGAAAAGGAAAAAAAAATGCTGCACAACAAGAAAATGCTGCATAACAGCAGCTGGGAGAATGAGGAGGGAGAAACCTCCCTGCAGACACCAAGGTCAGTGCAGAGGTGCTTCAGGTGCCGGAGCCAAAGCCCCCGTGGCCCACAGAGAGGCCCCTGGTGGGGAAGGCAGAGCCCCCCGCAGCCCATGGGGTACCGCAGTGGAGGACATCTCCTGCTGCAGCCCATCCAGGAGCAGCCCAGGAAGGTTGGCACCCCACAACAGAGCAGGGGGGAGAGAGACCGTGAAGGGGCAGTGGAAACGAAGCACCACGGACTGACTGCAGCACCCAATCCCACCCCCCCGTGCCACTCAGAGCAGGGAAAAGGTGGAAGAAAGTGGATGGGGCAAGGTGCCCCCAACTTGTTTCTTTGTTTCTCACCGCTCCAGCCCGTCAGCAATAGGTAATACATCTTACTAATCTTCCCATGCTGTCTGTTTTGCCTGTAACGATAATTGCAGAGTGATTCCCATTGCGGTACACCTGAGGAGCCCTTGAGGTACGCTTTTTCATTTATCAGGAAACTAGCTTTCTGAGAAGCCCTGACTCCCCTGCTCTGAATTGATAACAGCAATCCCTTCTTCCACTCCAGATACTCCTATTTGAAGTGGCTGGCCTGGCCACATTTAAAACATCTTCTCAAAGCCTGTCCCTGCTAGGATTTAGGCTGCAACACAGGCAGCTTTCCTTGTCTGCCATTCCTTCATCCCTCTTCCTCTCCTTTCCACCCTCTATCTCCAACCCTCTGCCTCACTACCCAGTACGCTGTGAATACCATTTGTTTCACTCTGTTTTCCTTCTCACCCCCCCCCTCCTGGCATACACCTTCATACTACCTGCACTGTTCACTCCATCCTGAGGAGATTATATGAGAACAACATACTCATGATTGACATCCCCCCCCACCCCAAGGAATACCAATTAGGCCTTAGAAATGGATCTGACTGTTCTGCCAGGCCCTCAATTAAAGACTTCATTTCCTTCTCAAAGCTCCTAACCTCTCTGCTGGTAAGGGGGGGAGTGGCACTGGCCCTGCGTGGTCCTACACGGCCCTGAGGCCCCACTGGGACCCCTGCCCACCTCCACTCCTGCTGCTCTGTGCTCCCGGCGCGACTTCTCCAGGGACAGCGCCAATTGCAGTCCCTGTGTCCCCTCCTGGAGCACCTGCCGCTGCCTCCGGTGCAATATTAGGATTATAGGGAGCAAAACTTGATTGCTCCTCCGAAAACGGAACCTTATTGTTTACATATACATTTCAAGCCTGAATTTTCATCAGACCCGTATTTTGGCCAAAATAATGAAGTTCCTTTTATTGACTTTGTAGGCCAGACAACTACACAATATGTAACCATTTAATATATATATATATATATATATTTTTAATCTTTTTCCCTAGTTTTTGGGTTGTTTTTCCACATCCTTATCACTCTCCCCAAAGGGCTATCTTTAGGCACAGTCCGAGGTCTCCATCCCCACCCTGCTGACTCCTGGAACCCTTAATCCCCAGCTCTTCCCAACGTGCTGCTGAGGACTTCACCACCCACGGGCTACCACACGCCTTCTCCTAGGATTAGGACAGAGGTGGGGTGTACTGCCGAGCACCTCACTTCACCGTGCTTGGGGTACCGTACACCTCAGGGCCCAAACCCCCCCAAGACTCTCTTTCACTCCTCTCCTCTTTCTTTCGCTTCGTCCTTCTCCATCTGAGGGGACTTCGTTCATCCTCTCGCAGGGCTTCCAAGCCTTGCAGATCAGGACTTCATATTCGCTCCGCACTAAAAGTGCATCTGATTCACACACCAGAGTCTCCCCGAACCCAACCCGAGGCAAGACACAGTAAAGTTTCCCGTATGTCTGTCCGTGCACGGCTTCCCAGTCCGGGTTATCAGCAGTAATCCCAGTGCCTGTTCCCGATCCGGGCTGGACTATATGTGGGCTGTGTCTGTTGTGCTGGCCTCCCTTCTCCCCAGAGCTTTGCAGAGCCTGTCTTCACATTAACAGTCTCGGTCCTTTGCCGGCCATACCGAGATGGCCCACCACCCCGACGGGACCGCTGAAGTCAGCGGGGTGCACCTTCCTGTCTGTGGTGGCGAGAAATCTTCGGCAGGCAACAAGATCCCGGACGAGCCCCCAGATTGTGAGAAAAATCTCAAATAATTTTCTTCAGACAGAATCTTCTGTGAAGCTTATTTTACTCGTGATTGCAATGGTGGGCGTCCTGTCAATCAGGAGCACATTTTAGTAAACAAATCATAACCTTTTATTCCCTAATAGCATTTCTCCTTATTATGACTACACAACTACCTTGGAATAAAGAAAAATAATTCTCTACTGCAAAAACACAACTTTGTTTCTCACATCAGGAGGGGGCTTTCTGCAACTCAAATTGAGCCACAGGCTGTAATTTGCCCAACTCAGCCAGCCACAAGAGAGCAATTTGAAAGAAACTATACAGGATGTAGCAGAGCCATGCTATGGACAAACAGACATGAATTCTATCTCCTGATATCAAAAAGGACACAAAAGCTAGCTGTCATAAAGGCAGGGAAGGTTGGGCCACTTTCTTTGAAACACAGTGCCATGAGGTACAATGGGACTTCTCTGTGCTGTCATGGACCCATCAGACACTTCTTCCTGCTCTTTTCTTGGAAACTTGGGCTTCCTCTACTCACACAACTAGAGAAAGAGCACCAACCCTTTGTGGGTCTAGCAAACATTAATGATGGACATAAAGATGTTGAGTAAATACGCTGGGAGGCATCATAGCTTGTCTAACAGACCTCTCTGCTCTAACTCAGGATCAAACAAACTGGACTTCTAATACAGACAACCTGCATGGGGACGACTGATCTCCCTGTGCCCACTTCGGTCAGCTCTGACTTTCTGTGAGATGTGCTATGCTGGCAGCTTATCCTGTTGTAGGGTAAAAATAAACGGCAGCAACTCGGGTACCATCTTTGCATCATTAATATCATCTATTCCAGATGCTTTCAAATCTGTCCACAGCCAATTCTCATAACAATCATCATTTTCAAGACAGATATTTTAAGAAATTAATGAATGGCATAGATGCATACCTTATTTCCAGCTTTTTCTTTGCTTCCTGCTTCCAGGAGCTGAACTTTAAGTGAAACAGCAAGCAGCATGAAATTAATACTTTTGCAAGATCAGGCAACACTGTCTACATGACTCCCTCTCCTGTATTTTGCCCTTTACAAGTAACAGGTTACTTTACTTCAGCAGAAATCAAGATAAAAACAGAACAGACATCTTAACCTTAAACTACATGCACACAATATGTTAAACTAAAGCACATTGCAATGGAACATCTCTGCTGTCCCAGTCAGAAATTAATAAGACCCTCGGCTGTTTTTATGAAAACTGGGCAAAAATCAGAATCCTTTTCCTTCTTTAAAAAATATACTTTATATTATTATTACTATTATTATTATTTCTCCTGACTAACCTGCTGCCAGCTTCTTGGGCAGAAAAAAAGTATCCTGTCCCATCGAAACTATGCATCCTTTCACATTCTGGGACAAGGAGAAGGACTACACTGAACGTAAATTGTAAACCGGTTTGCATTTGTAATCGCTGCTGGTTACCTGCTGCTCTGTCTGCACATTCTTGGATGATGAACTGTCTAGGTGCTCTTCCCTGTTCAAGCTAGAAGTCAGGCAACAACAAGACAGAAACAGTCCCATGGATTTTGACTAGTGCAAAGAACCAAAACTCACGCAAAACAGGGAGATCAAAGTCCTCGCTCACACCGAGGCAGCCGTTCCTGGCATGATCCAGGTAAAAACCTACGGGTGGCACAGAAAGGTTAAGCAGCCAGGAGCAGGAAACATGATGAATGAACAAGAAAAACATGCAGCAGACAAGTTTATAAGTCTGGAAAAATCCTCCATCTGCCTTTTCAAGTGGTTCCAGCTTCTCATTCATATTAAAGATTATTTTGAACTGTGTTTCAACAGCATTGCTAAAACAAATTGCTTTAGGGAGCAGACATCCACTTTCCCAACCTCTGCTTGATGACTTGCAGAGAATAAATATTGGAATGCTACTGTCAGTTTAGAAGAAGCAATGCCATAAAGGAAATAATGCACATTTTTTTAATCTCCCAAACATCCTGTTTTTCTGCAGTTATTTTTAATTTTAATATAAGCTGCAAAGAATGCCCTGTATGTGTGGCTTGCTTTCTTTTCATCTCACCAGGTCCTTGTGATTATAATCACGGAAAAAGTGGTTTAACTACATTCACTGAATAGCGGCTTCTCAGCACCCACAGAGAAATCTATATTAATATGCAGCAGCAAAATGGCAAAGCACAGAACTCTATTTATCCAGGAGTGCTTGGCTGGAAGAAGGAGCTAGGCTTGATAATGAAATAGCAAACCTGATCTTTTACAGGCTGCGTGCTTCTACATGCCAGCCTCAATATATGACTAAAACTGTTTGGACTGGAAAAGTCACTCCATTTGCCCTCTATACTGCAAGCCGGGATGACTAATGATATCGCTGAACGTTGGATGAAAAATATTGTGCTGATGCAATCACACCTGGACTTCTGTGCCCTGTGCTGAGCACTGTCATTACCAAAGAGCTATTAGTAGATCAGAGGGTACTCAGAAGAAAGGGGAAAAGATGATTAAAGAGAAGGAGCGAGTGTCTTAGAAGGAAAGACTGTGAGAGCTAAGTGGCAGTTGGCTAGGCTAACATAAAAGAGGGACACGTTATTTCTTGAAAGCCCTTGCCTGAACTCACCACCTTATTTAGAGGGTTTTTGCTGGGAAGGTGTCTCGGGGCAACGATCTCCTGGGGCAGCTGGCTTCCAGAGACAGGCTGTGCACAGCCTGACTGCCAAGGGAGACCACAATGCCAACAGAATTTACCAGCAGCAGGGTAAGGTGATTTCCTCAACAGTGATGTGAAAGAGACACATTGAGGGTCTCAAGCTAAGGCACATCCTTAAATTATCTAGGTCCATTTGCTGTTGAAATTGGTGAGAGCTCATCACCCAGCCAATCTGGAGGTTGTTTGCTGTTCTGACTGAAACACTTGAAAGAATAAATGCTATTGACTTTATCTGGACCTAGATTCCCCAATGCCTAAAAGCAAATAGAAATTGAGTTACTTTGGAGTTTTGAGTTACTAATTGAGTTAATTTTCATACTTTTGAAGATAATACTGTGCACAATTTCTTACTGAAGGGAAGAAAGGCAGAAGCCATACATTACAATATCTTCAACAAAGCGTTCAATACAAAGAGTACTCAGAAAAAAAAGGAACAACTGAAAATAACTAAAACAAGTTCAGTGCCAATTACTTTACAGCAGCAAGCATAAAGCTTTAGAGGAGACTGCCTCTACATCAGGGAATTAGGGAGGGAGATGAATGACAATAATTAAAACTGAGATCAAATGCAATACACCTGAGAGCTGAACAGGAGCCAGCCCTACCCAAGGTACCTGCAGGTGAAGTCCCATACGCTGCTCAACAGTGCAGGCAGCGAAGAGAAGCCAGGCTTAGGCCCACTGCAATCTCCAGGAGACCCAGTCTGGCTTTGGCCACATTGTTCTGGGTAAAAACACATAGTTCAAACACTCTGGACAAATTCTGTGAGCATCACCCTGCTCGCAAGGTATAGTAAAGCAACAGGACTAGCTGACAGTGGAATTTAAGAGTAACATTTTTCTTTTTTGTTTAGGAACTAGTGAAAAGCAAAAATGTCTAGAGCCATTCAGAAAGAAACCTCTTAGCGAGGCATTATTTATCCATTCAAAAACAAAGCACCTAGAGCACAAAGGTAGCACGGAGAGATCTGATCTCCTACCACGATTCAAGAGCCTGGCTACTATATTCCCTCCAAAATCTGAGACAAAACACCATTTCAAAGATTTCATGATGGAAAGAGAGGGCTCGTATTTAACAACTGACTATTTCAGCCAACCTGAGATCTCTGATCACCTTTACGTTTACTTCCATCTCCTTATATCTCTGCCTTTACATGATTACAAGTCCCCTCACCAGATATTCTTTGCCAGGTGGAATAAACCAGACCTCCTTGCATCTTTTCCTCATGTTCCACTAAGCTCTGACTGAGAACCTTTTCCCCTCCTTCCCCACACCTGACATTTCTGTTTCTCACAGTGCTTTCTATGTGCTGTTCTCTTTGTAAGCGTTCACCTTTAATAACATATTGGCAGCCAAGAAATTTTCTCTTTTTTTTAAAAAATTATTTTTCTTTCCCATCGTGCCCCACCAAATCCTCACCTTTATCATTGTTTTGAGTCCCGTTTGCTTGCCGTCAGAAAGATTCCTACCTTCAAGTCAAGTTAATAATGGGTGGATAGCTGTAGCACAGGTAATCTTTACTTTAAAAGTGTATATACATTATGCATAACTCATTCCCCATAATTATACAGAGTGCTCTCATTTCTGGAAATGACTGCTCTTCTTATTCTCTCTAGAAGTAATAAGATACTTTACAGTAGGCTCCCCAGGCTGCAGAAACGGCACTGTATAGAATCTACTGATAAACTTACAAGAAAGCCTCTTCAATGAGTTCCCATTTAAGTTATTGGGAAATGAGATGGAGAGAAAACAGTTTCCTTCAGCACAGTGCCCACTGATCTTGGTCTATTAAAAATGAAAGACTTTGCACTACCTCCTTTTTTCATCTCCTTTTGCCCACGCACCTCAGCTTGCCCCCTCCAATTGCCTGCTGGCACCAGCCTTGAGCACCAATATCTCTTAATCTTATCTCATTTACCTTTTTCCTGTTGTCACTGTGAAGGGAACATCCTCTACAGTGTGATCCATAACAACACTCCCTTGTTTTTCTCCAGTCAGAAAGTCTCCAAGAAGAATTATTTTAGAAATCAGTCAGCTGGTGGGCTATCTTTTTGCCTCTCTCTCTTTTTTAAAATAAATAAATAGCAGAATTAATAGCATCTGACTGCACTGGTAACTTCTGTCCTCCATAGGCAGACTGCCTGCCATTGAAAGGCTGAGAAATAAGGTGTTGAAGCATCTGCATCTCGAGGGCTCACAAACGGAGCAGGAGGCTCTGCATCTGAACACCCATCTGGGCACAGGCACAGCAAGGGACATTTGGCTGCTCACTTGCACGTGCCACACTGACATGCCCCCAGGCCTACTTGTGTCGACGTAGCAGCTTGCAGCTCTCAGCCTCTGGCTGTTCACACACTTGTCTCTCATGCATGATGCTCTCTTCTAACAGCCCCGCCTGTTTCTTCCAAAGGAAAGTGCTGGGGTACCTCAATTCCCCAACAAACAGCAGTCCCCGCCAGGATGGTATCATTAATCTGTAACTGTGATGGCTCCGGTCCAGTCTGTCTCACTCTGGTAAAAGTGTTTTGACACTGCATGTAACTGGGACTCTTACTGACAGTGTGAACATATCACAACAACCCTGCCAGACACTTTGCCAATGTCAAAAAGCAATCGAGGAACTTTAGTAATCAAATTACATACACACACACACTAAACTTCTTGCCTTGACCTAGGGGCCGAAGCCCTCGCCCATGTGGGTCACCCTAGATTTGCACCGGGTAACACAAAGATTAGTTCACAAAGCCATCCCAAAGATCTTTATCATCAGTTTCTAGTCTGATTTAGGACTACCATTAATGTAAATCCCCAATCCTAACTCAGTAGTAGGAGCACACGGACCCCTCAGTTCTTTCACCACTGGCCTGTTTGATAAAGAACAGGATGAAATGGTCTTATCTTGTAATGTCACTGTCATCCTCAGAATGCTCATGATTCCTCAAGCCTCCTGCATGTGATCCAGATATATTTACAAACAAATCAAATACAAAGGCACCTTGTTGTGAAAGCTGCATTTGTCCTGCAAACTGCATTTTTTCAAGGCAGCACACTATATTGATCAGCCTCTGCCAGAACACATGAATCAAGCCTCATCAAAGCCTCAGCACAAAATGCAACACAACATCACAGTTGTCACAGCTTGATGGGGTGCTTTATTCAGCCAAGCAATCACATGGGGAGTTCTGAAAAATGCCTTGCTGAAGACAACTGGGTGGAAAACTATGGGTTAATGAAACACAGGCACCTAACTGCTGTCAAATTCCAGCCTGTTTCTGCTCTCCTCAGTAATTCTGTCAATTTATTACCGATGACAATTCACACTAACCTGCAACTCTGCGAGTAGACACTATTAAATATGATATGTGAAAGAATCCATAAGGCAATATAACTATCCCATTTCTTGTTCATTTTTACTGCAGCATGACTTGGCCTCTCCTCTCTGTAATGGTTTCCCTACATCTGACTAGCTTAAAAACAAAGAACTGCGCAGCAGAAAACCCTTGCACAGCAAGATCAACGAGCAAATGTCAAAAGAATGATCAACACATTTACCTGGAACACCACCTGGAGAATGAAATAGTGATATATTTGGATAGCAGGTAATACTACCTTGCATATAACTGCATGCTTACTACTGCCAGGAAATTAAATCATTTTCTGCAATATTTGTAGTGGTGTCATATAAACCATTTTTCCTCTGGAACTCATATGGATATTAGAGGAGAAACAAGGTGAAGAAAAAAATCTAAAACTGAATTGTATGTGAAATCATTAGCTGTAACTTCAACAGCTACTGAATAACTTCTTGGTTAAACAAGACTTCCCTATTTTCAAAGTATTTTCTAAGCACTTTCTGGGTGTTGCATTCTTTGTTCTCAACATGCGTGGGTATCAAGGCTCCCTGAAGAGTAGCAGAAACAAATCAGAAGCCAGTCAGGGTGTTTTGTCTTGTTTCCTTTTCTTTAGAGAAGCCTTAGACCAGTCAGGTGTGTGCTCATCCACAGAATAGCCCCTTTGCTTCCAATTCTCTCCAGGGACACATGGGCAGAAAGTGAAACACAGACCCTCCTGCAACCTCCTTCTCCCCTGCCATACAGAGGTATTCAACCCTTTTAGTCTAGTTTCCCTTTCAGCTTCATTGACATTATCAGGATGCATTGGTTATTAGCCCATGTCCCCTCAACGGCAGCTATTTCTACTGAACCTGCTTCATTTGAATGCTTCAGGCATCCATTTACTCCAAGACCTTGGGATATCCCTTCAGCCCAACCTTCTACACGCTACCTCCAAGCCAGCAGTAGGCAAGAGGTGTAACTGTAGCTCTGGAACACGAACAGCAGCATCACGCAGTGTGGTGCTAAGTTGTAGCCCTACAGTGTCTGATATTTAGACAAAGTTTTTGAGCTACACATCAGAGATGATGCCATTTTGCACATCGCCCTTGGAACTGCTGCATCCCTGATAGACGCAAGTAAAGAATATGACCCTGCATTTTAAAGCAAGGAGAATTGGAAACCCATCACTTTATTTAAGTGGCAAACCCCACTCATTCAGAGAGAGGAAAGCTGGCCGATCCAGAGCTTATGGTGCTGGCTGTCACTATGGCAATAAGCACCTTAAGAAGTCACATTTAAATCAGTGGTCTGCACGGGTCTGAGACTCCTACCTCAAATATGGGATAAAATGCCTACCTCAGAGCTGTGTGGGACATGAATTTGAGCTGGGTTCATCCTCCTCAATTCACTTATCAACTAGTGCAAGAAAGAGCAGCTCAGCTGTGACCCATAAATATCCTGACCTTTGCATTGGGTGCTTGGAAAGAACAGGATTTCCATATTAAATAATTGACATGTACCCACTACCGGAGGGAAGGAATTCATTCCTATTCTGTGTTTGCACAACGCTTAACACAACAGTGAAAAAAAAAAAAAACACAAAAAGGCAAGTAAACTGAATAGAAAATAATACTCTGGAGAAGCTTACAAAACTTAAATGACAGATAGGTACAGACCACAGGTAACCATAGAGGTCCTTCTTTCTAGCCAAGAGATGAGCACTGTCAAATAAATGAATAAATAATCAGGGTAAGAGAGACAAAGAGAGAAGGATTCAAACCTAATCACAGCGGCAGAATTCATTGGTAGTCAGGATAGATAGCTGTTTCCTCTGACAAGAAGCGTCTCAAGTTTCTCTTTAAATGAGTCAGGAATATGCTGGCTGCACCTGAAAGTTTTAGGGATCTTGAATGTTTTTAAATTTGTTGTAGATTTGTAAAGAGAAATCATGCATAGTTAATTTGAACTCGAAAATCCCCCCATCTAAATTATTAGATAGTATTTAATATTTGACATGGAAGACTTACAGAGATTGTTGCAACTTTGAAGGAATGTGAGACTGAATCCACTTAAAACCTACTCAAGGATAAACAACCTCCTAATTATGAAAGAAGTACGAATACGTTTTTTCAGCAGTTTTGTGTTTAACTGTTATCTCCAGCTATGTGCACACAAATACCCACATGGTTTAATGGAACAACATTAAAATGAAGAAAAGGAAGTTAACACAACCAATGGCTTATGCAATAGCTAAAAATGTATTAGAAGTACAAAACCAAGACATCTTTTTAAATCTGAACGGGTGTAATTTTGTGAAATTTACCGGAAGACAAGTAAACAATGTTTCAAAAAGTTACTACAAAAACATAGCAAAGCCAATTTCAGAAAACCAGTACATTCATTTTGTGCCATATCAATAGTTTATTTTTCATGTAGACATTATCAAAGGCTGAACATGTAAAGGGCACATCTTTTTATCATTAAATCAACAAAGAAATATTCTTCTTGGATCTATTGTATCAAATACAGGAAAATGTGCTAAATAAATTCCAACAGGCATCCATACATTTTCTAAATTCTCAATTTACTTAAACATACAATATCTCAAAAAATAAAATAAAATTTAAAAAAAACCTGGAGATTTTTACACTTGCCATGCATGCAACTCTTCATACCATGGAAGAAAATATTCTCTCTAGAAGAAATTTCAGAACTGCCAAGCATATACCTTAAACAGAGGTAACAGACAAGATCATAAAAGATCTCAGCATTCACACAGAATTGTGTGAATGCGAAGGACTTTGGAAAACACAGCTGGTTTGTCCCATTGCTGTATAGATAAAATACATTACCGTTCTTCAAGGATAGGCTAATACATTAACATTAGAGATGATGCTTAGCTCTAATGAAACCACGGTAAAGAAATATCATCAAAGCTACCTCTTGACAGCAAGAATGTACAGAAATTGTAGAATTTCTTTAAAATGTGGCTTACACAATGAAATTAACCATTTGAAAATTCTATGCTATCATATGCTTTTGTGCTACATCTTAGTGAGCTGCTAAACAGTTGCTGTTTTCATTCTGGTAAACTTGAATTTCAGAGCTGATTTAATTCATGCCTTGGAATAAAGGGTTTTTGTATAAATATAAAGATGCAATTACTGAGAAAGGTAGAAATGCAGAGATTTATGTACATAATGCTTCTTCTGAAAGACAGGATGTTTTCCTTAGTAATTTTCCTCTCCCCAGCTGCATAGCACCAAAATGCACTTTTTTTTTTTTCCTCTCCAAAACAAACTTTCCCTAATTCAGGTTTTAAGGAGAAGCTTGGGTGTGGAGGCCTAGGCAGACAGCTAAAAATTTTCAAGTCATTTCCCAACGTCCTCCAGCAAAGACAGAAGCATGACAGCCATTTATCTACAACTTCTCCTGACCAAGTTTAAATAGACCACTTTGTGTGAATGGAACAGACCCTCAAAATACCTAGAAAACAGGTAAAGAGAATTTGCCCAGGGATACCCCCACAGGATGAATTCTTGAAGCGGTAGTGCTTACCTGCTGCATTGAGGCCAGGGAAAGGAGCACACAATCTTCCTCCAGTGATTCAAGTAACATTGCCAGCAGAGTAAAAAAGAGTTGGGCTTTTTCACAGATCTAGAGATTTAAAATAAATAAATAAATAAATTTAAATGACAGCAAATGCATGCTTTCATATCTACAACTTGCTGTATATTATCATAGGATCATAAAGGTTGGAAAAGGCCTCCAAGTTCACCTGGTCCAACCATCGCCCTACCACCAATGTCACCCACGAAACCATGTCCCTAAGCACCACATCCAACCTTTCCTTAACACCTTCAGCGATGGTGATGCTACCAATTCCCTAGGTAACTCATTTCAGTGCCTATTATCTCCCATTATCTCCTGTGCCTGCTCTGTATCAATTCTTTTCCACTAACAAAATATATGGGGCAGGTACAGGAAATGTTATTTATTGTCAGGGCAAATTACTATGCAATTTATCCCAGCAGTTACACCAGTTTCCTGCAAGGCAATGGCATTGTTGCAGGTGCCTCAGGTACTGCCAATTAGTTCCCAAACAGAGAAATCACACTGATGAGCACTAAGCCATATAACGTGATATCCAATTATATGGCAAAGGATATGTGCCAGTTCATTTTCCTTTGACATTTCTTGCCTCATCATCAGATGAATGTTCCTGCTTCTTTACTTCCAGCCTTCCCCAAATTCTGCTACTGCAGGTTGCCTCCACCTGTCATCCTCACCTGGGCTAGAACTGGCTGCAAGGTGCACTCGGGCAATTCCACCTGCTTGGTGCACAGGGCAGCCTTTCACCTATGGTCTGTCTAAGTAATTGGCAGGATATAGAGATAAAGAGAGCTGGCACTGTTTCTCTGCATGGTAGCTGAATTTCACTTGGGCAGAAGCCATTGCCTCCCTTTGCCAAACCCTATTTGAGGGCTTCCAACAGTTGTTTCCAGTTTACACACCCAAAGGTTGCAAAAGCTATGCTCTTCATTATTAAGGAAAATTAGTTTTCCTGTTGGAAAACAGTGCTCTTTACTAAGGTCAAAACCCACTTGGACAGCAAAACATTAAATATATATATATATAAAAGCATTCCTGAGATAACAGTAATAGCAACGCACAAGTTGTTCTTTTTATCCTAGGTGCTAACATATTATTTCAGAAACACTGTCACTTGGTGATAATGCTACTTCCATCGTATATAGTGATTAATGGCAATAGCTTTTGTACCTCAGTATTTTTCACAGAACACTTTGGGTTCCAATGAATACATCAGTGTCTCATTGCTGTAAACGCTCTCCTTGCAACTAGGTAGAACTAGATACAAAGCAGTCAAAGATAAGTATTTTGTCCCTTCTTTTGATTTTTCTGGGTGATAAGTTGTTGATTTTTTGTTTGATTTTTCCTCTGAAGAGGAAAGTTCTCTCCTGAGAACTAGCCATGAGCAGTAGTCTAAGTTTTTATAATGCATCTACTGTTCCAGTTCCTTGTTAAGATTGGTTTAGTGTTACGCCTGTGATCAAATAATACAATTTCTTTGGCATTCCCAGGACTTCCTAATAATGTAGAATGTCATAGTTTGTGGGACTAAGAAAAAAGAAAGATGCCTTTTTTTGTTTTCCACAAGAACCAATTTATCCCTAGAGCCTAAGTCATCCCATTACCTTCAGATATCCCTTATGTAATGATTCACATAAAAGGATCATATATTTATAAACTTCCCTTCAATTGGCTGACGCCTTTAACCCTTGCTCTCTCTTTTGTTTCCTCAGTTCTCCTGTATTTTTAAATACACCCCTCACCCCAGTGAGTCTCATTGGAAGGATGGTGAAGGACAGCAATGGTTTCCCTAGGGAGGTGTTGGAGTCTCCATCATCAGTCTTTAAAAACAGGTTAGACAGTATCTGCCAGAAACAGTTCATGTATTGCTCATCCTGCCTTAAGGCAGAAGGACAGACTAGATGATTGTTCGTACATCACCTAAAGATTTATAAGAACAGTAGTCTCATATTTCTTTGGGTTAAAGAATTAAGGTTGTAGAGTCTATGACATTGCAACAGTTCCTATGGCCATGCTACAGATAACACTACCATCTTGGATACATTAGCGAAGCAACTGTTCTATGAGAGTTGGTTTTGGAAGCAACAGTTGCATAAGGCTGAAATGCTCTTCTGCTTAAGGGAAGTGTTCAGAATGAATTAGGTCCTGCTAAAGGACTAAAAGGACTAATACAGGATTATAGTGGTCTGAAGATCTTTCACTGGTGATGTGATTTCCTTCTGTGCTGGGAGCCCACCAGCCTTCCAAAGAGGGCTACCATGGGACTGACTGCATATAACTTATATGATCATCATCTGCAAGGTAAGAATTTCATAAGAAGCATGCTGGAGAATAATTACTGCTCTATAGTAGCTTTCCGATGTTATATGATACCATACAATTCATGTAAATTAATACAAATTAACTAATAGTCTTTCTGTAGGAACCTGTTTATCATAACCTGTTACTGCTATTACAAAGTATTGACCTAGTGACCACAGAGAAGCAAAACCAGCCTTAAATCCAGCACTGAAAAGCTGACATTCCATCTTCAAATTCTCTACTCAGTTCAAATCAAAATGCCAAGAAGGATGTGACTCAGAGAAGTTGTTGGATTGTTGCCTATGATATTGTAAGTGCAACCATGCATTTGTATGTCAAAACCAAACAAAAATACAACAAAAACACACACATAAACACTAAGGAAACGTAGGTACAATGTTATTTATGCCATAGATACATGCCTTTCTGTATGTTTCTGCTGCTACTTTACCCCCCAAACATTCACACTGTAAATTGATGCAAGGCAAATAAAAAGACCTTTTTTAGATTTAAAAAAATCCCTTATTTGAAATTCTTACCACAGGTAACAAAAGAGCCAGACTTTTGTGCCTTACACACACACACACTTTTAGAGAAAAGGTCTCCAGTTTCTTTCCCTCCCCCTCTATCAATTATGTAAAAGGTCAGAGTTTTCCACAACAATGTAAAAAGCTTTTGTATAACTCTTTCTGCAGATGGAATGATATACTCTATAGCCTGAAGAAACAGGACCCCAACAACAATATTTGCAGCCAGAGTGCCTAAGGTTGTTCAGGAACTCAGGTCTTTAAATACTCAAAGTTATGTGGGTATAGTAGGAATGATTTATGCATTTATTTATTACTTGTCAGACAATATTAATTAGCTGGAACAGAGACTCTCAGAATTAGGTACACATTATTCTCAGTGAGGATGCCTGCAAAACCCATGTCTGGTCCTTCAGCTGAAGAGCTCGCTCAGTTGCCTCACCCACTCCTTGCAGAATGGGTCTGTGTCTGGCTCACCTTGAGGTCTTGGCTAGTATTGCACTGGGGTTTCTCTAGTCCATAAACGAATAAAAAGTGAGAGACAGCCATACCAGGGTAGTCAATAGAGAAAATCAGGGATCATCTTTTCTCTGGCCCAGTTATGTTTAAGCTGGAAAGGACTACAAATATTGAATCTACAGCATGATTGTTAGGGCATTTGGGAGACTGTAATTCAGGAGTTAGAGAGATCTGTGCCTCTTTCTACTACATGTGCCTAACCTCTAGCCAATTTGTTAGTCTGGATTAAACCCCTTTTCCTAATCCTCAAATTTCACCTCTCTCTTCTCCCTTGTCATTATTTTTCATGTGAATAATTTCAGACAGTCTCCCTTTGGTTCTGCCTCAGGAGGCAAAGAACAACATGCTGTTATTTTTCTATTAAAGAGAAGTCTTGTTTTCATGAACTCAAGGCTATTTCAGAAATAAATTTAGGCTCATACTCATGAATATTCACCAATACTTACAGCATCTATTTAGCTTTAGGGATACCTTTTAAATATGTGTTTTCATTTTGCCTTTTCAGATCCCGAGGTAGATAGACTGCACAGAATCCCATGTATCATCTTTGAAGGGTTGAAGGACAGCTGGGATTTACTCAACAGCAGCTAATTGGGATCTCTGCTTTTAGACTTCAGCTGCATCCTTCTGCCAATATAATTCTTTGTGTCATCCAGTAAAGCCATCAGAATGTCAGGAGAGATTAATTTGCTTCCCCAAGATTAAAGCAGCGAACACATCAATTTAATCCAGAGTTTTGTGAGATAGTCTCTTAATCATCATCAGGGAAGAAGGGTAATGCTCTAATAAGAATTTTATAATCACTAGCAAAAGGTGAAAAAAAAAAAAAAGACTATTTTCCAATTTGGCAGGTTTGCAAATAGCTCCTGATAAGAACAAACAAAGTGTTTTTACTGCTTTTTAATCAGTGCTTCACTTAAACGCATCAGCCCTGCTTTGTCACCACGAATAACTCAGCTGAGCCCTAGAAACGTGACTCTCTCTGAAGGCTCACATCTCCACCAGGAAACCCTCTCCCAGTGCTTTATGACAGCAACCGCATTGCTCTGGTATTCTGTCAGGTAAATATATAAGGTATGAGAGCCTTGAACTTTGAATCATAGAGGTATCCACTTCTGTCTACCCTGGAGCTGATGACATCTTGCATTAGCGTGGCAGGTTGGGAAATGCGGGCTGCCAGGTGGCTTACAGGACCTCCTCTGACCCCATTCCATGCTGCTGTTTGGCATGAAGGACAGGCAGCCTTCTCGCTGTCACGCAGATCAGAGAACACTATATATCATAACACAGAAGGGGAATGAATCTGATAAAGTTTGAAAGTTTATATAAACTCTTTTTCCTCCCATTGTACGCTGCTAAGATTACTCTTCCTCTTCTTTTCCCCCATCCACATTGTTTCTGCTCATTGAAATCCTTCCCTGCCAGAACTGTCTCAACTCACTCCACCCTTCCACCCCGCTGACATACCTGCATCTGCAGAGAAAAAAGAAAAAAAAAAAAGAAAAAGAAAAGAAAAAAAAACCACCAATCTCTGTGCAAACAGCACCCGGATCGATCCCCAATAGCTCCTCCTCCTCCTCTCACTCGTGGCATAGTCTTCACAGCAGTCTGAGTGGGCTTTGAACAGGAAAAAACACAAGCAGACCATCCGTGGTTTGTCTTCTGAACTGTTTATCTGTACCAAATTAATATTGACGACTATTTTCATACCTGGGGATCCTGTATTGTTCAGCCAGGTCAATCATAAACTTCAGTGGTTTGTTTATCCCCTTGGAGGGCTTCCTTGCTGAATCAGAGATGGGGTTTCTAAAACCAGGAGCCAGCCTCATGGAAGTTACAGATCAATCGTGCTGGCGTAAAGCAGCTTGGCGCTGTGCAAAAGCCCCGCTCTTTGCTGCTGCATCTCAATTATGCTCTGTGACACACCTGCTGTCCCAGCCCCGCTTTTCCCCTGAGGCAAGCCTGCTAATGTGCTAATTTATATGGTGCCTAACAGGGGATTTGGAAGAGAGGCCTTAGAGACTCATTTTCACCTGGTGCCTTATTAGGGATTTGAGCCCAATTCGCAAGAGATGAAAAGCCAACGACTATAACTCATTTGCGTCATTTAGTTCTCAATAGGTAGCCAGTTAGTGCATAATAGACCTGCGATGACTTTGTGCAGGGCATTTTCTTTAACAGATGTTCCTTTGTGAAGCTGCTAGCCCGTAACAGTTCTGTGGGTTCTCTTTGTGCGTTAACCACACATTCAGGAGCTATTTATTCCTTTGTCATTAAACAAAATTAAATTAATTACAAGTTAATAGCAAGAAGGCAACAATCACATCTTTTGCATTTCCACAATATTTCTATAGATTTCACATTCTCAAACGTTTAGACATAGCCTGGCTGCACAGAATAGAGCTCTGACTGTTTTGTTAATGATAAGAGAGACAAAGAAAGGCTTGGCCATGCTTGTGGGGATTCTGAAGACCCTCTGCCATCAGAGAACCACAGAACAGCTGAAGCTGGAAGGGACCTCAGGAGATCCCCTGGTCCCCTGCTTAAAGCATGGTCAGCTAGAGCAGGTTGTCCACAACCAAGTCCAGTCGAGTTTTGAGTATCTCCAAGGACAGGCTCCGCAACCTCTCTGGTCAGTCAAAGTAGTGAAAACCCACCCTCATAGAGAAAAAGGTCTTCTTATGGTTAAATGGAATTTCTTGATTTTTGTTTTGTGATGGTTTCTCTTTGTCCTTTCACTGAGCATCCGTGAAGGAAGTCTGGCTTCATCTTCTTTACACCCTTGGTGTCCATCAGGACCCCCAGGGCCTTCTCTGCAAAGCTGCTCTCCAGCACATGGGCTCCCAGCATGTGCCTGTGCATGGGGTAATTCCTCCCAAGGTGCAGGGCTTTGCACATCCCTCTGTTGAACTTCACAAGGTTCCTCTCTCCCCACTTCTGTTCACTTATCTAGTCTGTACGTCATCGTTTTTTCTACAAAGATGTTACAAGAGATGGCATCGAGAGATGAGCATCTCTCTCACCAAGAGAGTCATCACATCGCAGAAAGCTATCAGGTTGGTCAGGTGACATTTCTCCACAAATCCATGCCGACTACCCCCAGTCAGCTTCTTGCTGTTCACATGTTTAGAAGCACTTTCCAGAATTACTTGCTCCATCATATCTGAGTGCACAGTCCCACTCAGAAATTTTCCTCTATTTCCACATTTCCTCTAGTTTTCCTTTTGCTGCTGATGTACTCGTGGGAGCCTTTCTTGTGTCCTTCATGTCCACCACCATACTCAACTCCAGGTGGACTTTGAAATTCCTTACTTCATCCCTACGTATTTGGACAGTGTCTCTGTATTGTTCCCAAGGTCACCTGCCCTGCTTCCACCTCCGGCCTCCTTCTCTTTGTTAGACTTTAAATACCCTGAAATGCTGCACATCTTTGTATCTTAAGGAATGATAATAAGAATTAAAGGTATTTAAACAACTTTGTGGGGTAGTTGTCTTAGCCACTTGGGATGGGATTTACTCTATCCAGTTTTAATGACCAGAAAGACACGTATCCAATCTGAGTTAGTCACCCCCTGAAATTAATCTCAAAGTGATGAAAAGTCTCCTGGAAGTGACCTTCTGTCCTGGCTGAGTACAGAAACCCAGAATAGATATATACAGTTTAGACTACATGTCTAATTTTCAGATGACTAAAACAAATTCCATGCTTCAAACCACACTGTCCCGTTCCGAGAAGCCAATAAAGATGATAAAACCATTCTGTGTAGATTTGTGTTATTGTGCAATGACTACCAGGCACACATGTCCAGGTGCTGGAGAACTCACCAGCAGAGGTGGAAGTCTCTTGCTCCTGTGAACTTTTGCAACCTAAGCCCCCAACCATGGAGCACTGCTGTATCAAAAATGGAGATGTATAGAGGTTTTTTTTTTTTTTCTTATTACTTTTAAAAAGAAGTTACAACACCTTGTAAAGCTACAACTGCCCATTGGACAGAAGTTTCTTGTGATTAGTGCTGCTGACAAATACAAAATATTGAAGCCAGTAAGAACAGCAGGTGGGCTGTCAATGCATTACATGGACTTAGACACTACTAACCTGTCAGCTGTTAGGCTGGAATACCTGTAGTCTGAAGACAGTTGGACCAAAATCTGACATTCTTGCAACATAAAAAACTATTTAACTTTGTTTGCCCTTCATTTGTAAATCACATTTCTAGGTCAAGAAAAGCATTGTTAGAAATACAACTACACAAATGTACAAAATGATGTTGCAGGTAAGGTTGATTTTACTCAGGCAACAGGTGTATCAGCCTACAGCAACTGCATTACTGAAATCAGCAGAACTTGCTGACTCCTTCATACCTCTAAGAATCTGGCTCAAAGTGACTTCAGAAGGTCACTTGCAGAGTCAGATGCAGAGCTTGGAGTAAACTCCCAGGGGTTCAGTGTCAACTCCTGCTTCACCTCTAGTACAAATAAATCCACAGGCAGCTTGTATCAGCAGGCCAGGGAACTACTCCTCACAGGGCTGCAGAAGCAACATTTAAATCCTTCAGGATTTAGCTGCTTAGCAGGCAGTGGGAGGCTGGCGAAAAGCCTCATCCCTGAACAGCGCATGGGACAGAGGAAGGTGAGCTCAATACTTTGAGCCAATCCAATCTTCAACTGGTGAAAGTCCAGAAAACTGCTGCCCAGGAGATAAGTTATTTTTTATTGTTAAAAAAAACACCACCCCGTCACATTTCTTCCACTGATATCACACATTGGAATAACAAGTAGTTGATACAAAAAAATCTATCCGTAATGATTAAGTTGTAATGAAACCACAGTGATCACAACAACTAAGTTATTCAGAATTCAAACCTGCCATCGGATGTGAGGAGTCAGATGCTTTCAAAATCCCAGGGTTTAGCAAGAGTAGAAATAATCTGCACAGAACATTTAATATTTTCATTAACTTCTGATTTCTGTTCTCTGAGGGCCATTAACGCTGTGTATTTGGACAGCATGGGCCGGTGCCCACAATTTCAAGCAACTCAAGAGCTTTCTCTAATAATCTCAAATTATCCAATCTGCTCCCCCTTGGTTTGAAGCCCAGGGGTAACGACAGCTTTAAGCACCTGCTGTTAACAGCCAGCACAAAAGCATGAAGTCTGAGGTAGTTCCAGATCTTTCAGATGTGCAAACCTGACAGAAGTCTTAATGGAGCATTTTGCATTTGCCACGTTCTCCTGTCTGGAGAGGCAGATAATGCAGAAGTGCAGCCCGAGCACCAGGCAGGGGTACGACCGATTTCAGAGGAGGTTGTAATAAATGAGGGCTTTAGTTTAGCATTCCTCACAGGCTGTTGTGCTTAGCTGCTGCCACTCAGGTCTCAAGGTCTGTGAAATCATGAAATTGCCATGATGGTAACCCATCCTCATGTTCAGTAGCATAGCAGCACATCTGCTGCAGTGGCACATCCACGGCACTGACCTTGGTGGCCCAGGGCTCATGCTGAAGCCAGGCTTTGCTTCCAGGCAGCCTGGTGCAGTGCCCTAGGTCTGGGCTGTCCCCAGGCAGAGCTGGGAGCTTGGTTCAGTTTACCTGGCCTTGCCAAGACCTTGCAAGAGTCATTTCAGGCAGTGGAAAACAGCAACAGGTGCTGGTACCCAACTTAGGCTCTTAAATAACATGGCCAGTCTCCCTAGTCTTCTCTATCATGAGAGAAGAAGTGATGCTACTGGGGGCACTTCAGTGTGGGAGCCTTACTAAATGCCTGGGGAGAAGCCTTTGGCCCTCCACTGACCGCAGAGAGCGCCAAGGTAGACTTAGCCATTGACCTGGCACCTTGGCCTGGTGAGCTAAGTCAAGGTAACATCCCTTTGAAGACCTTGAGCAGGTCTGAGGAGCAACCCATTTCCTCACTCAGGTTCCTGAAAGTATACAGAAATTCATTTGGAAAGCTCTTTTCCTATACTCAAGTAAGAAAAAGTAAGGCTGAATACCTTACCTCGGTACCCCCAGCACTTCTGTATGCTCTGTATTCCAGCTGTTTTCCCAGTTCACGTGCTGGTATTCTGGGATCCAGTCTGGGGGGCTTGCTGCTCCCCAGGGACATTTTGGAAGGCAGTACGGCAAAACCTAGAGTTAGGGATCCATGCCCAGCACTTGGCCCCTCCAAATTAAAGACTGCAAAGCTGAGCTCCTCCCGCCTCCTTTTTTAACTCTCTTTCTTTGGATCCCACCCAGTAAGCTCAGCACTTTCTGAAAACTAAGCTGTGTTAAATATCCTCTAGCATGCAAAACTTAATTCAATGACAGTTGTTTTTGAAATTTCAGGCCATCCAGACGGTTGGAAGCAAATCAGATATATACTATTGATTAAAACACATTAATCCTAACATCGGGGAACATCTTTTAGCAGTCCCAGGGCAGCTACCCATCACTATATGCCTGTGCTGACAGCAGTTCAAGGAGGCAGCTTAGTAGGTCAGACAGATCGTGTGCAGTGATGTATGTTCCACGGAATAAACCAGCCAGGAAGTAGGCAGACACAGGTTTTTATGCAAAAGGGAGGGATAAAAGGGAAGGCAGCTAAAAGAAGAAAGATAAAACCGTACATGCTATTTTACACTGTTCTGCTCACTGCTTTTCCACTTCTTCCTGCTTTCGCATTTCACACCATGCAAACTACAAGCCATTAGATTTCATCAGATTTATAACGAATTACTGCTGGGATCCAAATTCTCAGCAATACCCAACAGACAGGGTTGCTGAAGTTCACCTCCACAGTCCTGGCACTCATTTAATGCCGGCATTACCCATAGCGTAACTTAAATCTGCTCTAAATTAAGCTGGCTGGAGGAGTTTGGGAAAAAAATAATTCCCTACAGTAGACAAAACCAAAATAATACTGCTGGCCAAGCCACCCACATCCCCTTTTTTCAAAGAAAATGTTTTCACTGATGTCTTCTCTGAAGTGACCAAGCAACTGTTTATTTAAGTTTCCTACCCGTGTTTCCCCTGGGAGCACCACCGCATCCTCCCTTGTACACAGCCACCTTTTGCACTAGGACGTAGTTCTCCCCATACAACGATAGCGGTTTTCATCGTGATTGCAAAGGCTGTGGCAAACGTCCACTTGGATTGCCATAAGCTGGCAGAAAAAGACCTAGAGGCAGCGGCTTCAACACCAGGCAGGGAGACACCAGCACCGAGCACGCTGCGGGCCAGCGCTCACACTGGGGCACAGGTGGCCCTGCACCTCTGAGTGTGCAAGCTGGGGTCACTTCCTTACACACAGGAGCAGCTACAAGTCCTTTTGTCTGGATCTGCAAATGAAGAACAGGTAAGTTTTTCCATTCTTGTGTTGTTGTTTTTTTTTTTTTCTTTTCCCCAATGAATTTGCATATCCGCATTATGACAGTCTAAAAGAGCGGAGGTCACGTCCTTCTGTAAGTCTTAAAACAAAACAAGGTTACAATTTTCTGCCTGACAGTTTTTAACTTTTGAAAACCCAGGGATATCAGCAGGCGTCTTCCTTATGCTTCTGCAGTTTCCCTTAGATTGGCAGCTCTTTTATCCCGCATTACAGGTCACTATAGCAATCATTCTCATCTCTCGGGTATTTCTTCCTATAGAGGTTAATTAAAAAGAACAAAGGGCCTGATACTCCACCACCTCCTGCTTTGCATAGGCATTTGCAGAGCCAAGATCCACTCATGGCCTGCCCAGGGATTCACAGCCCTTCAGCCACCGTCCCAGCACAGACTGCCAGGCAGTAATAATTGGGAACAGGACGGGGAAGACAACTCTTGAAGCAGCACTTAAATATTTCAGGGTCGTTGTAGTTACCCGAGTGACGCCAAGGCATTGGCAGGCAGCCTGGTCACTGAAACAGAGCAGAGGAAGAGGGCACGTGAGCTCAGCAGTGAATTTCAGCTTTGGGGATTATTAACTGTTGGAAATTCATTTCACTGAGAATGAGGGCCATGGTTTTAAACCATCTCTCCGCAACGTTGAGATCCACCTCTCAGAAATCTGCTGTTAAATTTACTGGGTGGAGCAAGAACGCACTGCCCACTCAGAACCCCTCTCGCATTTGGTACCAGCACGCGTGCAAGTGTAAGTGGCCATACAGTTGAGTGGCAATAGAGAACCAAAATAAGACCCATTTCACCTCTCAAATTAATTTGGCTTTGCTTGCATGATTTCTCTGTCATTCTTCCAGTTCTGCTCTCATCCATAGACTTTCAGGTTAAACAAGATATGAATTTTAAATACAAGAAGCACACAGAAAAAAGACTACCAGAAATTCTTTAGATATTCATTAAAGAAGGAAAATAAGGAGGGCACAGGCCTGGGCTTGAGAACATTTTTTCCACAGATTGCTTTTGCTGGACAACTGGATTTTCAACTAAATCAAATATTTCCCCAATCAAAAGCTGGAAAGTCAAAATATTTTGCTTTGAAAATGCTTCCTGTTATCTCAAGCATACTGTAGTTCAGTTGGTTCCTACCCTCATTTTTCCGCGTTCGCTGTGATATGCTGTCAGTTCTCAGCTTCAGCGCTCTTATGGGAAAATCATCCTGGAAGCTGTAGAAAATCTGGCCAGAAAATCTGTTTTAGAGAAGGCAAGGGAAGAGGAGGTGCCCAGGATGCAACACCCAAGGTGTTCTTACATAGAGATGAGAAAATACAGTAAAACCACAAAGGTGTAAGATACACGTTCCCTTTCTCTTATGGGTTGCTCTTTTCTCCAGAGCCTTGGAAGCACTGATTTCCCCAGCAGTGCTCTCTAGGGAGCTGCAATCAGTAACAGCACATTTTTCCATGGAAGTGTGCAAGGGATGGACAGTACTGGCAGAGGGGATGTGGTTCTGCTCTCAGCATTGTAACACTGACTGGTCACTTTATGTCCACTATAAAGCTCGGGGAATTTCTCACAGGGGTAATGTGAGGCTTGGTTAATTTTATAAACTGCTTTGTGGCCACTATTGCCTGCGTGCCACAGAAACTGAACATAAAATAGCTCATCCTTGACTGAAAGGTGAGGTAGGAGCATAAAATATGACTGCTACAAGAAGAACAGAAGGAATAATAAAAGGTATCTTATAATCACACCTCCAATACCGCGTACTTACTCTTCATTACTCTGGGTCACAATCTGTACCTCTTAGTCCTGCTGAACTGCAAATACCAGTGCACTGGGAGTCACGAGATACTGAGAAGGCTAAAGCCCACTGTGAGAGCAGCAAGAGCTAGTCCTCTGCAAAGAGTATTATGGACAGACTGCTTTGCCATAGTGAAATCGTACCTCATTTCCTTTGAGAGCAAAAGGCATTCTAGGGTGGAGTAGAGGCCCGATCCCCATTGAATATAATCGGAGTTCAGCAGAATACGGTACCTAGAGCGCTCTCTGAAACTGGATCAAAGAACAAATGGAAAATAAAACGGAATTACTAATATCACTTCATCCTTTATTATTTAAAAACTCCTGGCACCTGAAAGAAAATAGACGAAACTGGCCATGTTGCCACACTTACTCTTTCGGGGGAAATATGGAAGCACAGTTCCTGGATAAAACTACTGTTTGTGAAGTCTGATATATTTGAAAGCTCTTTGTAACAATTCATTGCATAATTCAAATGGCCACCACACAACAAACATCTAACATATTTATGCTGGCAGCACTGCCAGTGCATTTTTGTCATAAGAAGCTTGGAGGTCTGCTACAAATAATCTCCAAAGAGTAACTCTAATTAGCAGCTAAAGTTGGCATATTTCCTGCTATCTGAAATTAGATCAGAGAGTGAGGCTGAGATGAAAAAGCCCTATTAACTCCCTAGGCTTCCAGTTCCTGTTTATTGGTGGAAATTAATGTTTTGAACTTTATCGGCTACTATCTAAAGAAGTCTGGAGTCAGTGGTAATAGAGCAATTTGTGAAAGATGTTACTGCCAACTGCTTCTGCTGAAGTACCATAGGCACTCGAAATAAATATCCACAGGAAAACTTTATTTAATGGTTACACGCAGCTCAACAATGGTCAAGAAAGATGGCTGAGTGGCCAGCACGTTCGCCTGGCAATTACAAGTGGGAGCCATCCCTTGCTCCAAGGCATGACTTCATCATTTCTGCATGACCTAGGGAACGTCACTCTTTGGGGAGGGTGGAAGTAGGGGAGATTCAGGAAAGGTTGGCTATAGTTAATAAAATCTTTGTTTTTCCTATAGCTTGTGGAATCAGAGAGGATGCTCCAGACAAAGGATCCCATTTTTTGGTGTTCAGTGACTACCAACTAGCCTTTGAGTAGACCCCATTTGTCTTCAAGCTTGTCATCTGTAAAAGAGAAATAGCACTGCTCTGCCTCGTGGGAACACCAGATGGATACCTTCCTCTGCTTCCTAGAGACGTCAGCCTCCCCACACCCAGGCACATCACCAGATTCCATCAGAAGCAAACACCATAGCCTTGTCCCCACACAGCTCTCCAACTTCCCTAGGGCCTTCAGTGGTGAGACTGGGTTTTACATCTCAGATCGACGTCCAGGCAACTTGAGCAGCTCTGAGGTTTGCATTCTGTCAGTTCCTCCCCTTTTTAGTTCCGCACAACTTGCAAAACGTTAAAATGCATAAGCTCCTTTAAAACATCAGGCCTGGGAAGGGACAAGCAAAGACAAGGGGAAAGGCAGTAGAAAGGAAGGCACAAGAAATCATCCTTTTGGGAAATCTATCTGAACTTCACTTCTTACAATTTTTAAACAAGCAAGAGATTTGTCAAGTTTTATTTTGCTCAAGCAAACACATGGGAAAGGAGGCAATTTTTACGTCCTTGGGCTAAGCACAGAAAAACAGTATAATTCTAGAGTTAGCATGTAGACGAAGCAGGAAACATGTTATTAGGTCAGGCTACTCTTGTTTAGACAGAGCCATAGAGAATTCAGGCTATCCTTTAGTTCTGGTAATCAGCCTGAGCAGACAAATCAATGTCTTCAGCTCTTGAAAGTTACAGAAAAAATAGTAAAGTCAGGCCTCATGTTTCCAAAGAAAGCTTTGGCGTTAAAGCAATCCATCATCCCATCAGGCAACGTGGAAACTTTCCGCAGAATTCATCTACCACAACAGGAAGATTTATAATTTAATCAAATCTGCAGTAGAATCTGAATCTTCGCAGACAGAATACTAGTGTACCTTCACCATTTTCTCCACGCCACAAAATCTACTGCAAATACCCTTGCATTCAGGATTTGAGATCACTCTTCCCCACCTTCTGCTTCTGGGATGGGTGATTTTTAAAACTGTCTCTCCATTTTTTCTCCTTAGGAGTACAGACAGTATCTGCATATAAAGACTTCAGGGGAATCAGGGAGAATCTACCTCCTTAGGCCTGTCTTCACAGCAAAATCAACATTAACCAAACTGATGCCTCAGGAATGGATCCCATCCAGACAAACAACCCTTTTCTAAAGCCTGACAACATTTTAAAGCCAGGCTGGTGGCACCAAAGCAGCCAGGGGCTGATTCACAAGAGAGTGGAATTAATTCTGCAAGCAACCCAACCCCCTATGGGAGGGAACACAGGCAACACCCCTCTGCATACTACCGTAGCTTCAGCACCATCCCAGAGCTCCTTCATGCCCAGGAAATTTAAGCAAGCTCTCGGTACCTTCCAGCCTAACACCGCAGGGAACACAGCAGGGGCACCTTTGAAGTCCTAGGGCTGGATACAGACGTGTGCAGGGCAGACAAGGCAACCGGGCTGAGCTTCTAGGGCAGCAGTCTGCAGAAGCAGACTTGTTCCTGTCCCCATAATATTAGATGACAACAGCAAAGCTGATTTACATCCCCAGCAGAGCAATGAGTGAGTCAAATGAGGCTCCAGCATCTAATTACTGCAACAGGTTTATTTGCAGACTGTAGTGGTTTGGGGAAATGTATTTGTACAGTTACTGTGAATTTCATGCAGCTCTGTGAATGTTATCTATAGCTTATTGTTTTTTTAAGATAAAAAAATTAAAATTTTGGAGACTGGATCATCTGTTTGGTAGGAAGACCTGGACACAAGCAGGGATGTCCAGAAACATGAGACTGAACGATCAAGAAGGCCTCACCTGGACTGCTGAAGGAAGCAACGGGCCTTCGGCCAACAGAGTCTGTCTGGCTTTGGATAATCTCTGCAAAAACACGCCAAGGGTGAGGGCTTAAATATTCAGGCTGAGATAATATCGGTTAAAACAGCAGTGTCCTCCACTCAACCAGTGACAGAGATTGTTTAACAAAGGGGAATTCTTCAGCAAAAAAAAAAAGGAGCCCATTTTCTGCCAGGGGGCAATGCGGGGGGACTCGGTCTTTCCTGGGGGTTTGAACCAAACACAGGGACGGGACCAGACCGAGTCAGATTGAGTTCAGAAAGCTCATGTTTAATATAGATCCATTTTATTTTACATGCTGTGTGTGGGTGTTTCTTTTGCTAAGGCTGCTTCCTTAGTGTACCGTCCTGTTGTCCCCAAAGGGTGTGACTAGATGAAACCTGCCAGCAGACTGCGGACAGTTCGGGAGGCCCACAGAACAACCTCTGGAGCTGAACAGGAGGCCTGCAGGGTTCAATGCCATGGGGACACATAACAAAGACACTTAGAACTTGTAAAAAAAGATATTTGTCTGTGCAGACCCAGGGAAATTAATGCATGTGGGATAATGTACTTCCAACTAATCACAAGAGTCTGGAGAGCATTAAAAGAGAGGGATAAGACCTGGTTTTAACACAGATATCATATGTTTTTGCTAAAGGACATGTTACTATTGTAACTGCAGTTTTCCAGCTGCAGTTAATAACCTCTGGCTTCAGCTCCAGTTGGGAGAACACAAAGCAGCTCTTTGTGACTCTCCCACCCTAGGAACGGCTCCACTTTGGTCTGCTCACCACCATGTGCAATAGCCCCAAGGGAACCTTCAGCTGACTGGACATTCTTGTTATTTGACCTCTTAGGCTTGGCAGAGAGGACGTGGCACCTTGAAGAAGCCAGCCCAGTATTTGCAGAATCAGGACCAGGGCAAATGAAACACCCCAGCCTGAGCCTTCCAAACCACAAAGGCTATTCCACACCGCTCCTTTGGTGACCCTCTCCTGGTGCCCTTGAGCAGAGCAAGAGCATGTTGACACCTATAACACAGTGAAAGAGCAAGTTCAGAACAGGTTGTGTGCAGTGCATGCTCCGTGTCCTGTCCATATGTGCACAGCCTGTGCAAGCATGCCTGCAGATGAGCTAATACACACTCAAGCACCTGCTCTCCTGGGCGTGCTCCAGTCATTCTTGCACCAAACCATATCAGCGAAGCTAGTCTTGAGACCTTCAAGCTGCCCTTAAAGAAACTGTATAGACCACAGTGAGTGTCAGCAATTCCTAGACTTCTCAGTGACAAACCTGCTGACTTCTCGAACTTAAAATGCACAGTACCAGCCAGCCACAAAGTGAACAAGTGCCCAAGAGCCCCTTTAACAGTCACCATTTCCCTGTTCCCACCACAGTAGCAAGGGAAGGCTTTCTGTTATGGCATTAACCTAAATAAAGCATTAATTCTGCTTTATAAAGGGTTCTTCCTTATCTGCTCTATATGGGGACATTGTGTGTAGTGATGCTGGGTTTAGTGTGGGTGGCTTGGTTTTGCTTGCTTGTTTTAGTGTATACACTCTTCTTTGTTAGAGAAGGCAGCAAGGAATTGTGTATGAAGCAGAAGTGACTGAGACTCATGGTGATCCTGAACAAATTTGAATTGCTCCCAGCCTTTGGTAGCTGCATCAAGTAGTCCTGAACATCACCCTTTTCCTCAGTTCACCTGAGAAAAGATGGCATAGATTAGGACCTCGAGTTGTCATGGAACATTTAGAACAAAACTTTAAAGGACAGTAAGAGCACAAACTGAGAGGAAAAACAAACAAACAAAAACAAAACAAAACAAAACAAAAAACCACAACAGTAGGACAGCTTCTAAGTCTAGTAGGTACCACCATGTCACCATCTTAAGCCATATTCAGTGTTATTTCAATTCAATGTGAAGGCTGCTTTATGCATGCAGGCTGTTATCTACACCTTTCTGTTTCTCCTAGTGCCAAAGAGAAAGCACTGTGTATGTATTAACACACTTGGTCATCCTTCACTGATCCCTAAAGTAATTACAGAGCTCCCTTGTAGTGCTGTGCTGGCACATTATTCTGTACAACATAAAGAAAAAAATACTAAGCCTAAGTTATTATAGACTGTGCTGAAAGAGAAATTGGAATACTTGAGACAAATTGAACGAATAGGATGTTAGGATCACAGAAGAAATTTGATATTATTTCCTAAGACACTCAAGACTTAGGAAATAGGATGCAAGGGGAAGAAGGGAGAGCTGAGTCCAAAATTATGCAAATTTATGGATACTATGAATGAGAAATTACACATTTTGTTATGTAAAGCTGTCATTTTTCCGCTGTACAAACAGACGTTCACTGGTCAGGTTCTGGAGAGCACTGAGGAGCTGTTAGAGACCTAGGTAAGTGGTGTGGTGGAGCTAGAAACCTGGTATCAGCAGCACCAATGCTGTTACAAAAAGAAGCCCTGTGACCACCATCTCAGTATTCATGCTAGACCTTTCCTTATGGCACCTGGTGCATGAGGCTTTGCATAATCACAGTCTGATGCAAGAAAAACAACCGCATGATTTTTTTAAATTATCAAAAATGAAAACAGCATTGTCTTCTCATAAAACCATTTTCTCCATGTCTCATTGTAAGTGCTACAGATGAATAGAAATAAGGTAAATCATTTCTTGTTGGTCTCAGTTTCTTACAAAAGGTGTAAGAGAAACCTCTCTCTGCTTGTAAGTCAGGTAAAAGTTCAGAGACTATTTTTTTCTGTAACATACATGTTGCAGAAAAGTCATTCCATCCCGTGCACTAGATATTTGGACTGTTCTCAAGCTTAATTGCAAACCCAAGGTCAAGATCAACACACATGAATTCCACAGAGCAACACAAGCAGAAATTATGAACTGTACCTCATTGTAACTGCTGGAGGTCAGGTCTGAATGAGGCATTTGCATTTGACAGGAGGTGTTTTCTCTAGCTCTGTCTTAAGAAAACTTCGTTACAGCAGAATTTTGCTTGTTATTTTCATGAGGGAATAGTCATATTAACCTTAACATTAGTACCAATTTATATCGCTCATTCTTTGTTATGGTCTTCATATTCCTGGAGGATGTGAAAATTGTTTCTCCACAGCAATTTGCAGTAACTGTTACATTTCAGGGGTTTTCAGTATAAAACAGATGCCATATACTAACATGGCCTAGCACAAATGAAGTGCAAGGAAAAATACTGATGGATTCCCTATGGTTTGATACCACTGAGCCTAGAGCAACAGACAGATTTATGGCTACCCTCCCTGGTCATTCCTCTACCTTCATTTATGCATCTTGTAAGAAAGCACAAGAGTAAACTTTCCAATGCTAATGTAAAGATTGGGGAATGCAGCTAACTGACTGGTTTGGTTAGATGCTGGAGCAACTCCATCAGTTTCTTTACCTCTCTGCTAAAGCAGTTCTGAAAAAATGGCCCTTTAGCTATCTACATACAACTGTTGATGCTCCGTAAAAACAAACAAACAACCCACAAAGGTAAGCTAAAACTTACCTAGGATAACCTGAGGAATCCTCTCCAATTGACTGATCTCCTTGAAAGGTAAATTCTGTACGTTAATCTCACCCTAAAATAGCAAGATGGCCTTCTAGGTGCTCTGCTCCAATGACTAACAAAGCAAATCTTCTGTTGGGAGAATCCCTTCTGTTGCTGGATTGCCTACTTCTGTTTCTGCTCTGTGCCACAAGTGTCATGTAAGGCTGACAGAAAAGGGCCCAGGGGCTGGACTGAGTCCTTGAAACTGCCAAACTCCTTGCAACACAGTGCAATATCTATACTTTTCCTGGCTCATAACTCACCAATATTACAAATCTACTGCTGGAATTGGCATAAAAGCACAGCTGATGTAGCCAGACCAGAACTCCAGATCACCCTCCCAGACTGGCATGTTGGCTCAGTGTTTTGACAGCAGTGGAGAAAAAACATGATTACTTTTGTCACTAAAAGAAATGCAGTTGGCTCTGTATATACCTGGAGTACTACTACTACCAAGTACTATCCTATGGCCATTCATCTAATAGTGGCCCTCTAACATGCCCCCACAGCACTCAACAATAATTTATTCTAGAAACAATCACAAGTCACATTCGTGCCCTACTAGCTTCTGTTCAAGGACTCCACAACCAACTCAACTAGATAGAAGCCAATTTCAGTGCAGCGAGTAAATAGAGGGCTCGTTCAGCCCTCCCCAAAACTGGAAGCAGAGCAGGGTTTTACCAGCAGAAAGACGAAGGGATGGGACAAGCATGGGGCTGCCCTGCAATGGGAAAATAAGTGCCCTGGGGAGCGATGCTGGCTGTTTCGGGTATAAAGAAAGATTACTGATTGTCTTGGATGGGGCCATTCCTCTGGCAGTTTGCTGCCTCCTGCCCAACTTCCCTCTGGCTTCATTTTCCAAAGCCCTAACGTGAGAATCAAATAAGGGGAACATAGCAGTTTTTCGACCAGCCCTGAGCAGCCTGATGCCTTAGGCAGCCAGAGCCAGCCTTGGAGACACGCTTGTCACAGGAGGGCTGGTCTACTAGTCAAGTAAGTAGACTCCAGCTGTCTTCTGTGAGGTAAACATATTGATTTCAAGGGATGACTTTTTTCTGGTACAAGTTGAGTGTAACAATACAAAAACAGCTTTTGTATCTTCTTCTTAATTAACTATGGATGTATTTGAATCCAAATGTCAACTCTACCACATTTACAAAGTTTTCAGCTGTGGTGGGTTGACCTCAGCCAGCAGCCAAGCACTTACACAGCTGTTAGCTCGTCCCACCCTGCTCTTTGGGACAGGGGAGAAAATAGGAAGAGCATAGGCAGAAAGCTCATGGGTCAAGATAAAGACAGTTTAATGGGTGGAAAAAAACAAACAAACAAACAAACAAAAAAAAAACCAACAGGCAATGCAAAGGCAATCTATCACCACCTCCCACAAGCAGACTAATGCCCAACCAGCCTCCAGGCAACTGGCCACCTTGGAAGAAAATCCCTCACCTTTTTATTGGTTGGACCAGATGATCTTGGAGGTCTTTTCCAACCCTAATGTTTCTGTGATTCTTCTTCTATCCCATTTTTTTTTTTTTTTGGTGAGCCTGATGCTGTACAGTATGGGACATCCTTTTGGCCAGTTTGGGCCAGCTGTCCTACCTATGTCCCTTCCCAGCTTCTTGCGCACCCCCAGCCCACTCACCAGTATAATGGGAAAAGGAGAAAACCTTGACACCATGTGAACACTGCGCAGCAACAGACAAAACACCAGTGTGTCATCAACTCTCTTTTAGCCACAAATCCTAAACACAGCACAGTATGGGTTCCTCTGAAAGAAGTTACTTCCCCCCAGCCAGACTCAGTACATCAACTTAGACAAAAAATATTCCCCACCATTCCTCTTAACTTTTGGCTTGAATGTCATCTATCATAGTGACAAACATGCTCCAACCAAACAGGCAGTTTGGGAATGACAGTATCACCTGACTCATCAGACGACTGGTAGAGCATGCCTGTGCTAATCCAGTATTTCTTGATTGCATTAAGAAATCATTGCTTTATTTAAGAAATATGAGCTTTGTGGTTACCAAAGAAAGTATGAGCATGGAATTGGGAAGGAGTATGCTGCACACAACCAATTCAGAAAACCTGAAGCTGTACCCTCAGGAAAAATTCACTCTTCCTATCTGAGACACAATCAAGGCCTATTATAGTGCTCACTAATGTTATTTGTATAGAGGTCTGTGTAAGAGGCATCTAGAACGCAGTAGGTCTGGTTTGGCATCCAGACCTCTGCGTTACACGTTTTTTGGGACAAAATTGTTGTCGCCTACAAGTTAGTGCAGATACTTCATAGCTCCTTTGAAGCTCCTAAAGTTCTTATGATCAACTGCACATAGAAATCTGCCCCACAGAAATCTGTCTTCAGTGCTTTATACTCATCATTGTTTATTAACCAACTAATCTGAAACACGAATACAATAAATGCTAAAATAATGTAGCTGTGGTTGCAGGATTACAGTTCTTCAGAACAGAAATCCAGGACTCCTACAGGGAAAGGGGGTGCTTCATAAAATGCTGGTGGCTCTAATTAACCAAATAAAAAAAAAAAAAAAAAAAAAAGTTCTTAAATAATGGGATCCCATTTCCTTAGGCAAGATAATTACAAAGTGCAGATGAGGAACTCCCGTTCTGCAGATTGCCATGTGGTGCAAGATCACAGCGAAAGGTGGAGGGTGAAGAAATACAAAGTTTTCACAAAGAGGGGTGTAACTCCTTTGTGACACATATCTTACAGCCATCAGAGGACTGAGAAGCTGAGAACAGAAACCATAAAACTGAACTTGACAGGCAAACCACTGCTAGATGATAAACCAAGGACTTTTTGATAGGAAGGATCTGACAGTAAAAATGACCTTTCTGTTCTAGCACAGCCAGCTCAGGGCAACACAAAGGCATCATTACAGCTGCCCAGAAGGAAAATACTGAGATCCCTCCTACTTAGCTTGGTGAGAGCTCAGGTGTTCAGCTTTATAATCTCAGTTCTGTTATTCTTCTACAGAGTAATCCTGGCAAAATCATCTCAGAGCAAGACACAAGTGACAAAGCCCCTCCTCAATTATCATGGGGGATTTTGCAGCCCGCAAAACCCTTAAGTGCTTCGTGGCATTCTTCCCCAGTCTCTTCATGGTAGCTAGCAACTTGTGCCCTCTTCTGAAGAGGGGGGTGGAAGGAGGATATCAGCGTGGTTACCCTTGACACAGCATTTTATAATGCAGTCCATTGCTGTGCTCGACTCTGGGGTAAGATTCACTGAAGGACATGAGGACTGAGGTATACAGAATCATTTGGACAATACTGCAATATTTCCTCTGTATGACATGGAATAAGCATCCTAAGGGAAGAGCTAGTACCATAAACCCTGGCTGGATTCACTGAACACAACCTCTAACGCTTTGAAAAATTACAAGAACAGTTGTTTTTGTAGAAGTGATGATGACATTGATGGGAGAAGAGGGAGGCTGCTTTGCTGTTCTGCCTGGGGGCTTGTGAATACGTTCTTTTCATCTACCCCCAGCAGCAATACAGATATTTTCATCAGGCACCAAGACTGCCAAGAGGTAACAGAGAAGAATTTTGCTCTCCATGTATACAATCTTGCAATTGGGGCATCGGTTCCCCCAATCTTAAACTTACCAGGTATTATAAAGGTTAAGAAAAACATTTTAGGTTGAAAGAAAGTATCAAAGCATTCTCTGGTGCTTTATTCAAAGACAAAGACAAAGAGAAAACCCTGGAAACAAAAGCAGGGCATCCCACTAGCTCAACTGAATAAAAGATCAAAAGGGGAAAAGCTGTGTGAAATAATTCTCCACCTCGAACTCAATCTGCATTCAAACTCAATTTATGGATGAATGAATGATGAAGATCAGCTTGAGGGAAGTGAGCTACAATCACCACCATTATTATTATATGAGAAAATACAATCACGGCAGTCAAAACACCCACTATACAATACCACCTTCACACCAATTCTTCCTTTACAGTAATTGTAGGTTTATGTAATTTCCATTTGTGAAAGATGCATTGGGTTTCAAGACCACCGTACTTGGAAAGCAATATTTTATTTGAAGACACGCTCTCATGTTAAGATCCAGAAACATCAATGCTGACCCAGCAGCAGAGGGAACTGATTTGCTCCTGGGAATGTGATTTAACAAAGGGAGCTCTGTCTACTCCCTATTCTGATATTAGTCTGAAAAAAAAAGAAAAAAGAAAAAAAAGCAAGCTATGCTTAGTCTCTAACAAAAGAATAATCACATGCAAATAATATTTTATTGATAACGATTCTATGTATTATCATGGGTCCATGAGGGTCACAATAAGGTGTATGAGGCCGTCTGATCCCAGACAAGTTCAAATATAACACCCAGTGCAGGTGAATGATGCAAGATATTTAATGTATGTGAAGGACTGATAACAGCAAAAGTCAAGTCTGCCATGAGTGGCAACAAAGGTATGCCAGAACAGGACAAATCCCATACTTGAGGCAGAATTTCTCAGTGAAAACTGAACTTCTGGTCCCCTAGAGTGGAATGCATGACAAGTAGTGAAGCAGCCTGGAATAATCCAGCAGTGTTTGTCACCAAGTATAGGCCAAAGAATTTTTAAAATTTTCTTGTAGTTCTGAAACATGTGCTACCTAGTTCTCAATAAAAATTACATACACAGAGTAAGTTATACTGCTGAATCAGACCTAACTATGACATCTGGCTCTGTATCAAAAGATCATGGCATCCTTTCCAGTTACATGTCATCAGTGCAACTTAGAGTTTAATTTACAAACCAAAGATACTGAAAAACTCATTTGTAGAAATACGCTTGCCCTCCAGCCTGCACAACTTCCTCACTATTTATCAGAAGTATTGCTCAGGCAGCATTTGTGACTGGTCCCAGTAAGCTGCATCGTGTGCTCGTTGCAGCCGTGAGTTCTCCCATCTGCTTCCTGACCGAATGACTCCCAGACCACAAGCAGCTTGCCCCAAATTCTGATTCAAACATATAAATATTCACACCAGCATTCACAGATGGATATATGTTGGCTGGAGTATCTGTAACACTTTCCTTCCTGGGAACTAGAGCTTTTTAGAAAATAAAAGTGTGGTGGTAAGGGAAATGGGGTTATGCGTTCTGTAAACGTATTGAAAAGGATATTTTGAAACCTTTCTTACGTGACATTTGCCCACCTTTAATCACAGCTCTTCCACCTCCAAGACAGAAAAAAATATCCACAGCTAAATCACCTCCTTAACATATGCCTCTCCATCACATCTGTCACTCCCAAGGTTTTTCCACCTAATAATTCTCAAACCATACCAACAGGAATCCTCAAACAAACCATAAAACCTAAACAAACAGAACAAGTTAATCTATTGAAATTTTCAAAGGCTGTAATGTCGTAGTAGGCCTGTACTGATCTAAGACCATACTGACATTAAAAGAAGAGCTCACCTTCTGTGCCCCATAAGCCTGAAGCCTGTTTATTCATAACAGTTGTTAATTGCATTTCACATCACTTTGGTTCTTCCTTCATTTGCGTGTCAAACAGCCTTTGATGAAAGAAGTAATTAAACATTTGCAAAGCTATTTGCAGTTAGTATTCCGGTTTTAATGAAAATAAATAATGCAGTAACAAAGCTCAACTACCTGATTACCCCACTCCCACTTTCTTTTCCCTTTCTTTTCCCTTTTTATTTCTTCTATTTTAAGCAAGAAGACTGGGAGAGGATCTGGCTTCAGCTTTGTCCTTGAAAATCAGGTAAAGTTGTACAGCATGTTTTGAATTCAGTTTGCACTCCGAGCACACATGCACACAGCTGTCATCCCACTTTGATAGTGAAAGCAGACTAAGATTAGAGCAGGAAATGTCCATGACCTTGAGAATTATCACTCCTGATACAACAAGAGCTTATTGGTGTGGAGGCACAGCAAGGACATTAAACCATTAGAGTCTGATCCTCACAGCTATTGTTGCATCTCCTGGAAGACTTGAGAAAGACTATTTTTAAAACTATAAGGCCTTAGGGTCAAAATCTGCTTACTCAAAACTGTTTCCCAACTATGGGGTCTCATCTTTTTGCAAGTCTTAGTGACTTTGCTGGTTTTCTTTTACGTGGAAAGGACTCAGAAATTACAATAACAGCTGCATAAAACTGTAACCTGGTGTACAACACTGAGCGCAGTAGTTAGTATATACCCTAAAACAAGGTGACGTCTCAGTTCCCAAGCAGCATACTCAGTAAGTTCTTGAGAGAAGCAGCTCTGGTATCTTGTGCAGCAGAAATTCAAGGAAGCCCTTTTCAAAGCTTCACGTTTCCCTTTCAGATCCATTTTTATGTGCTCAGGGGTCAAAGAATGTTTAAAAATCAAGTATTTTACCAAGTAAAAGAACTCTTGCCTTCCAAGAGGAAGACAGTGAAGAAAGAGCAAGACAAGCATCCATAGGGAGCACAGGGGTAGAGCCAAAGTTCACAGCAGGATTTTGTTTTCTCCAAACCACAGCTTTTTTTTTTTTTTTGGGGGGGGGTAGGGATGGGGGTTGGTTGTTGTTGTTGAATAACAGACTTACACGTAGCTGTTGAAAGGGCAGAAAATATCCTTAAAGTTTGCTATGAACTACATAACTGCAGCTCTCCCAGTTTTCTCACAGCGTTACATATTTAATGTTTCTATTCAGGCTGCAGATCCTGAGAGGATGGGGGAAAGATAAGGCATGATTTTTCATTTCCATTAGCAACAGTTTCTTATCATCCATGCTTGCAGAGAAAACGTGCTCACAAATGCATTCCAAAACCACTCTACAGGCTGAGAAAACGGGGAAGAGGAGAATCCAAAGTTTATTAGTCTATAATCCCAAGGTATAGGGCAAGGGGGAATTTAGCATACTCACAGCGTTAGATGTGATGGAGCTAGCAGCATGACCTGACTTTGAAGGCCACCCGCAAACAGCCTTCATTTCATGTATTGCTGTTTCTGATGCTAAGGATGATCCTTCAGATAGTGACACTGTTTATAATGCCACTGTTGGGCAGAGAAAAGAGGATCGATCATATGAGGAAGATTTACATCAGGCACGGCTTGTATCATTCAGACTATCTGTGTATCATTCAAGGTGGTTCAGACTATCAAAGGTGGGCTCAGAAAGCTAAAATTTAAGAACTGCGGCTCTTTGATGCTATACAGCAGGGTTACAGCAAGGTGTAATTCATTCTTTTCAGAGAGGGAACTCGACTTTCATAAGCTTGAGGAGCCAATAAGGCAAAAGTGTTTCAAATAGATGTTACAGAAAAAGCACCAAGATAGTGCAGGAGAGGAACAAAGAAGGGACAGATGGTTGTAAAGGGCAGTGCAAGTCTCTCTCCATACAGAGGTGTTATTTGCTTGCAATAGCCTTATTAATGGCACTATCAATCTCTCTTTGAACATAATAGAGTGTTTTTGCCACAATTTCCCAGTCTCTCTGCCTGAGTTGTATCAAGGGAAGCAACAGTGACTGGCATGCTAAATTTGGGTGTCACACTGACATGCTTGGCACAGGATGAAATGTCTGTGCTGGAAGCTGCAAGCACAGAGCTGCGTTCACATCACCAATTCCCAGCTGACAAAGTACACTAGGACTGCGGGCAAGGCACCAGTCGAGCCAAACAAGCTCGGCTGGGCTCATTCTCTTCAACCCAACAGTGGCACTGGCCAAAGGCAACAGCAGAGCAGGAGGAAAAGCACCAGAGGCGTGACGGACTCCATGGAGCAAGGCAGGCTGGAGAGGGACTTGGGGAGATAAAAGGTAGCAGCGTCTGTTCCAGACAGCAGAAGAGGGATGCTGGCTTGCAGAGGGAGCACACTAAAAGAGCAGAAGGCTGAAGCAGCCACGATTGTGAGCATCACTCCAAAAGCTCTGGGAACCAGCAGTCTATTCAGCCATCCTCTAGCTGCTATCACCGGTGGAGCTGAACCAAGGGCAGCAAAAGGGGGAAGTTTGGGCAGAAGTTTCCCAGCCCAGACAGAGCCTATGGTTCTATTATGTCTCTTTATAATAAAGTGTTTCACCGATGCCAAGACAGTTCAAAGAGCAGATACTCTGAAAACGGTGTTCTCAGCTGCGTTTTCCAGCAAACTGCCTCACGAGCGAGACTCACTCACAATTAGTTATGTTGGCAGCCAGCACTACATCGCACCTAGTGAGACACATACAGTAACTGAATGTGACATGCCACCATAATGACAGATCAAACTAGGACATTTCAGAAGACAAAGTGCTCCAATACGAGAGGCTTAAAGAGGCGCTAAAGAATTTATGGAGAATGAAACGCAACTTCAGGGAGGCTGATGAAATTATCAGCCTCACCAAGAGCAAACACTCAGCCAAATGGCGGGATCATATAATCCCATGCTGCTGACGGACAGCCTTGTTGGAAGTCTCAAGGCATTCATCTTCTTAATTGAAGCTGAGCTGAACGGATTCGATCACATTAGGGCCCTCGGACAAAAAAACATTCACAGAGGAAACTTTAAAACTTTTTAAAGAGTTTGAACTATAGCACTTTTAAAAATTAAGAATGAATGTTAAACAGAATGAGGGAGCAGCACCTGGGGACCCAGTAGAAGATCTGGGGGCGAACTTTCTTTTTTCTATTCATATAGATTTGTAAAGACTTTTGTTTTCCTTTAAAAATTTCCAAATTTTCTTAGGGGAAAAAAAAAAAGAATTTTAGAGACAAAAACATGCTTTCTAAGCAATCATCCAAAAGCTGCCACCTGTGATTCCATGAAAATTAAAAAAATATTTATGGATTAGATACAATTTTTCATTTTCCACCACCACATGCTGCCTTATTTCAAGTTGCCCTATTACTAAAAGGATTGCGAGTCTGATCCAGTGATGGCTGACTTGACTTTAATAAGAGCTGAAAGCACTCGGTTCTCTGTGGAAATGAGTCCATGCTTCACAGTGTAAGTCCTTAAGACCTGGAGTGGAGCAATGCTTTTATTCCAGCTCGCTACGTGCAGACAGAGAGATGTATCGCCAGCAGAGCCGGATACCTGTCATTCCATTTCTGCACGGGGAGTAATGCCTCTAAGGAGGATCTAGCAAAAGTGGGCAACAGGGCAGTCTTTATTATGCAAGACTGATCAGCTAGGGCTCAGCCAGCAGAGCTCTGCCAGCCTCCTTGGCTCTGTGCTGGCCAAAGCAGCCCGTGCTTCTGGCACGTCTAAATGCTCCCCTGCAGCTCAGCAGAATCAGCTCCAGTTCCTCCCCTGCAGAAGGTTTCCTATGAGACCCTGAGAAAGTCAAATAAGGACAGAGTTTTACGAGTTTGTAAATGGCCCACTTTTAATGTTTTTAAACAAAACAGACAAGGCTTATATGTATTGATCTGTAAAAAGGATAATGTTTACACCAGCAACACAAGAAAGAGCAAAATATGTGACCGAGATGAATGCTAAGTCTTGAGGTATCCAAGTAACAAACAATAGGGGCCAAAAGAATCACACAGGTTCTGCTGTGTAATTCACATCCTTGCTATAGAACAAATTTTCTTTGCAAATTTTCAGTGAAAAAAAAAATCTTTAACATAAGTAAACATCCTCACCTAATTCCTTCAGGTTTGCACCTTCTCTTAAGGGTTCCTTTGCTCCCAGTGCGATAACCTGACCCTCACATATCCCCAGCATCATTCCCACTAAGCACGAAATGCCATGTGCTAGGGCTTATCTGTAGATACACATATTCATACAGGGAGGGCAGTGTATACGTGCTAATTAACTTCTGCAATTGCCAAGTTTCCCTCTCCTCTCCCACAGTATGGGTAGCATTTGGATTGCTTTTCTCTTTCTCAATGTCAATTAAAAGTACTTAATTATTTTTAAAATAATACCAAATTTGCCTGAAATGGGGAGAGAAAGGACTGAATTTATAAGAGACAGAAAGCAACTGCATAAACTTAATTTATTTTAGATAGGCAGAATACAAACACTCCAGACCTAAATCATCTAAGAATGTATGTTAGATGGTACCCGTTGGTATAGCTGACATGCAAATGCACTACATCACATTTTGAAAGCTGTGAAGACCAGAGAAGAGGAAAGGGAATACCCACCAGCACAACCTAATCCCTGTAAACAGGAGCCCATGGGGTGCTGCTTTCAAGTTTCCAAAATACCTCAGCAAAATGTGACTCTTCAACATGCACAATGTCAGAGCACAGCCAGCATATCTACTAAATAGCTAGTAAAAGTCCAATGCAATATCAGAGATGATCTGAGCATCCATTTCAGTGTCATTGTCACAGGTGCTTCCAAGCACCCTCAATATTTATTTAGCAAGGAAATGTGTATACTTTGGGGCTGTACAGACCCCTGTCTCTGGTGGCATGGAGGACATTGTAATAACATGAGGAAAGAGGGACAGGAAAGGTTAAAGGCAAACCATGTGCGTAGTCCTTCTTGCATGGCTCACTCCATACCTTCCTTAGAGGTACTGAGAGCTTGAACCCAGGCTGCGAATGGAAGGTGCTATTACTTGCAAAAAGTCTAAATACTGAGTGGACACCAGTTGTGTACACTCAGAAACAATGTCTCTAAGCACAGAAAGTGTCTGGAATACAAGGCCTTTGGTTCTTCCTCCATGAGGCCTGAAACCAGCCATGAGGAGGAGGCTATGAATGTGGAGCAGACAGGATTCCTGTGTCTCCTTTCTCCTCTACTTTCTTCTGGGCTGTGATGTCCTCTCTTGGAGGGCAAACCACAGAGCCTCTCCCCCCAGAGCTTCCTGGGGTCCCCCAGAGCCGGGCCTGCGCTGCTCAGCACCACGCCAGCCCCTCGGGGAAGGCTCCTGACGGCGCCAAGGCTGCTCGGGGCCTTGCAGGAGGCAGTGGCACTGCTTGCACCCAGCCTCAGCTCCAGGCTGGCAACACAAACCCGACTGCTTGAGCACATCTGCGACAGCAGGGGCCCCGTCACTGAACTTGCCTCCGACATGCCAAGCCCTGCTGGGCCTGTGGAAATCAGGTTTACAATAGCAGCTGCAGCCATTAGCTCCCTCTTTTGTGATTTCCAGCATTGCTATGCTGTTTGCGAACCTCGCCTTAAATGAACGGGCTATAGGCTGGGAGAAACGAGGCTCGGTGAAAAAAGCACATGTACACGCTGACACACAAAGTGTGACAAACCCCAGTGGCAAGGTTGTGCTAATAGCTTGTTATTTGGTGACATAAAATCCCTGCTAAGATAATATAGGCAGCCTAAAAACCCAACAGCCCTTTGACTGAGACAGCGGACAGAAGCAGAAAAAGCCCCTTTCACTTCATGCCCCACGGCAGTTAAATGCACACAGGGCACAAAACCCCAAAGAAAACAATTACCTTTCTGCCAGAAGAAAATACACTCATTTTTCTCACACATGATGTACAGGGCACAAAGCATACTTCTCACAGAGGAAAAAGGCTGAAGTGTGCTTTGGAAAAGTTTTGCTTGAAATTGGAGTTGTAAGAGCAGCTCTTGGAAGCAGCTGCCCTTTGTCTGCCTCCCGCTCCTGTATAGAGCAGCCATCTACTTGCAGCCTTAAGTCTTGACCAGAACACCAGGGAGCACAGCAGCTAAAATAAAAATAAGTGTATGTGTGTTTATCTAAAGGCCTGCTCTAACCTGAAAGCTGTACAGGCTGTGGTTACATGGTCACACATCGACTGATAAGATTGCATTCGTGCAATTACCTGATGTGGACACAGATTCAGTGCTCCAAAGGCATGTAACAGACCCCTGTGCTTAAATAGAGACCATGCTGAGGATGCAGAGCCCACTGTGACAGCTTACCTCCATTATGGCTTATTATTTCAGGCACCAAATTTACGTGGCGCTCGCTGCGTGCAGTGCTGGTGCAGGTGTGGAGCCCAGCGCAGACACATCGCCGTGCTTTGCTGGGAGCTGGCTCAGGTTCAGGGCTAGACCTGAGCTGCTTCCACGCAGCAGTTCTCACTACAGGCTCTCCTGTGCTCCTCAGCACACACAGGGCTGCTCACTGCCCATGTAGCCCTGTCTGGTTTTGCACAGCTATCCTGCTCAAGGGCGCACTTTTGTGCCTCTCAGCCTCCCCGGATGGGAGTGCACCAAACAGTAAATAGACACCAGAGCTGGTTTACAGGAACCCTCTTCAACCAGAAACAGCAATACCAAACATTCTGCGACCCAGGAGGCTGACGATCACGCAGCAGACATAGAGATGCCTCTCATCCACACATATCCACACTAACAGCACAGGCACTGCTATCAGAGGAGCTGCGTTAATTTGTGTCATCTGTGGATCGGTATGCAAGGGAATACACTAGAGCACGGGTGGCAAGGATGATTGCAGTCGCAACCACTTTATCCCTACTGAGCCAGAAGTACAATTTCTGATTTGGCCGGGCCAGTAAGCAATTGGCCCACTTACACCACTTGTTTACATGAGTTGTGCTCTCTAGCCTAGGGAGTGAGACAGCACAGCGTACACCACGCTTTGCTCTATGGCTGTTAATTGTCTTGGATGACTCTTTATTTATATAAATAATTTACTTGGTGTCTCCTGCCAAGACAACACCTGAGCCCTACATAATCCGCTAATGCTGACTTTAATGATCCGCATCCAGCACATGGGCACCACCATTCCCATCCTGCTCCCCTCGCCCCCAGTAAGTCCCCTGCCCATCTGTGCAGAAGGACAGATGAAATGATTGAGGATTAACCATGGCAAGGCTCGGGATGGAGCAATTTAGGAATCTGAGCACAGTTCCTGTGGGATCTGATGGGCTTCCATGGGCTTCCTCAGGGAAAGTGCTCTGCAGATGTGGCCTCAGACAGAGGCCTACTTTCCCTGGCCTAAAAGGATAGCATGTCTCCATTACAGGCAGCTGATTTGTTGTTTTTTTTTTTTAGCAAAACAGTTGATGTGGTCAACTTAAACTTTTCTTCTGTTCCTTGAAACGTACAATATAGAGAATAGCATTTGTGAATGAGTCTATCATTCAGATTGCTTCAGCGGGCATCAAATCTATTCCAATTTATGAAGCTGCTGGGGTCTTTGATGCTTTAGTGCTTAGCCACGAAAACTTACCCTCTATTATGTCCCTGTTGTAAGGGATGAACCTAAGCCTCAGTTAAACCCACAGCTTTGAAAGTTTTAAAAACACGAGACAGAAATCTAACCTTGTAAAAGGTGTTTATTTAGACCAAGTAGTTTTTAATCTGTTATGAGTAACAGATGTTTTTGACTGATGTGCTTGTATCTTCTCATAGTACCAGGACAGGCACTGTCAGCTTTGAATACAAATACAGAAATATTATTCCTGTCAAGAATGTGACAGCTGCTTCACACTCATTGCCTGGCACATAATCTCAAAGAAAATCTATGACAATTGAAATACCAAAAGTTTGTCAAAACGTAGGTTGACTCTCTGAAAAGCATACGTTTTCTGCCAGTGCGCATCCCAACAGCTCTGTACCATCTAGCCCAGCATACCAAGAACGTCGCTTCAGATTTCAGGACACATTATCATCTATTAGCAAAACAATCGTGTTGAACTATTCTTTGTTACCTTGGGCTCTCAATACGGGCTCTCAGCGGTCCCTACGGGCCCGGTTCTTCAGTGATGTCTGTCAGGAACCTTTCCTCACACATTTTGCCCCATTAAGGCCTGTCGGTTTAATTTTATGGGTAAAAGTTTGCAAGATGAAGCTAAATTACTAAAGTGATGACAACCCACACATGGAAAGCTCTGAATATTTAAGAAATAGTCCAAGCTGAACATAATGACAGTCAACTGATTATCACTGCTGGAACAGAAGCGTGTGCTGCTATTGCTAATTCCCTCTGTTCTGCAGTTAAACAGTTTTGGTCTCCAGGACAACCGGTGAAGAAATATTTACCAATGTAACATGTATGCACTATACAACAGGGCTGCAAACACACCACACGCTAAGATACTAAATGTCAACATTTCAGCCTCAAGCAGGTTCTTACATCCAAAGCCAAACACACTGGTAACCTTTCCACCAGATGTATTTGGCAGAAAGCTCTCTGTTCAAACATAGGCTGCTCTATAGCCTCAGGAAAGGCTCCTCTAAATATTAACTAACATCATGAATGCAGGAAATGTAAATAGCTTCACTAGCCAGTCTAAACAAGTACTGCTTTCCCCGTTGTAAATACTAAGCGTGGATAGAAAAGAACTTTTTCATATTAAAAAGATGAGAAGGGAGTGGAAAGCGGTACCACCTGATGGTAGAAAATTCAAAAACAAGTATCTTCACTTCCGTGTGTCAATATAAAAGAATATGAAATACTTGCTTTTCAAGTATTTCCTATTGTATTCTCTTGCTTCAGTTTCCTCACAAGCCTTCGGTCTCTTCATTAAGGCAAGCACCTTTTTTCCTTTGCTACCACCCTCTCTTCACTGTATCCTGTATTTGCCAACTACCACACACATCGCTGGCAAACACCATCCAAGCAAGTTGCATTGGTCCACCTCCTATCTCCTAGAAAAGGTCCTGTCCTGTTCCTGCATTGCTGGAACATTTTATTGCTCTATCACATTTGTGCCATGTGCCACGTCAGCCAGAAGACACAAGTCAGTTCTCTGAGTAGCTGGTAACCAGAGGTTTCCTCCAGTATTTTCTTTCATCTTGTCCTACTTCACTATCTTCATAAATGTTGCCTTAAATAAACTTTCCCAGAGAAAGTTTCTCATTAGCTTTAATAACATTAGACACAGGTTTTCAGGTTCCTGACCAAAACTTAATAGCAACGGTAGAAGAGACCTGATCCAGATTCCTATCAGACATCAGGTTTATGGTGATCAACAAGCAGGTTCATCAGCATTCATAATCCTCATACACAGGTAATACCACAGTTAGCAATCAGCACTACATGTGGCTCGCCCTGTACAACACGTAACAGAGATAACATTATGAGGCACGTATCTTTGCTCAGAATGCAATTACGTGACCTCTGATATCACACAACAGAAGTAACATTAGTCACAGTTTATTCATCTGGATGTCTGAAATGAATGGGAGGTGCCACTTGAGCTAACAGATCACGTGTAACCTTTCTTCCCCCTGTTTCACCAAGAGGTGGTGGAAGACAGCTCCTCTTCAGCGGGCCCAGACCACAGGCTTACATCTAGATGTGGGCATGACCCTGGAAAAGACACTGGCAGAAATCCCAGAACCAGTGTAGCAGACAGAAGCATGCACTAGCAGCTATGCGCTAACTTTCTCCATAGTGTATCAATAAACACTGCCTCAGCCCCTCTGTGTGGGTCTGGGATTTCACAGGGTGTGAGAGACAAAGCATTAATAACAAATTTACAGCAAGAGGAAAGAAGTTTGGCAAACTTCCTGGCGAAGCAAGAAGCCATCTACTTCACCAGTGTGTGAATTGCAAGTGCTAGTGAAACCTGTAGAACGAATATCAGGAAAGATTTACTTTGGAAAGCAGATCCTCAGCCTAGAAGCACAGTCATGAATGAAGAGTTCAGATTTCAGGGCTTAAAACTGACGTCCCAAAGATGCTGCACCCAGACATCCCTCCAGACCCAGAATAAAATGATGCTTTTCAGCCAACTTAAAGTCAGACAGGATTGCACAGTTGTGCATGCTGGATATGTGTTTATGCACTCAGCCCTCCATACTGCTTAGGATAAGACTCTTTTTGATAATGGTAATTACATCAAGCCACAATATCAGGTAAAAAAAAAAAAAAAAAAAAAAAAGTCAGCAAGCCGTGACAGCCCCAGGCAGCTGAACTAATACATTATATTAAACAGTAATATCCCACCAATATAAAAAGGTTAAGATGTGTGGCTCCCTTTTTATTTCCAGTTTTCAATGAAGAACAACAGGCTCTTTGTCAGTTGGCAGATGTGAGTTACAACTGCTTAGTCATAAAGGAAAACCAGTCAATTACATTTTCTTGATGATCCAGGCAGACCCCTGTATATTGTTCTCCGTATTTTGCTTGCTGATCAGACTCATTTCAATTTATAGCTCCTTCTTTCCCTCCCAACAAAGCTCTAAAACTAGTGTTAAGGTAAAAAGCATGACAAATCACATCTGCTTCTTACTTGGTAAATGGCTGCTACCTGCTTGCTTTCCTACAGTCATCACCTTTCATTGCTTTTGCAGCAGCAAGCACCTGCAGTTCCCCCAGCTGTACATCTACTGCTGTCCAGGCTACAGCCTCTATTAGCTTGTCATCTCTCCAATATGTATTATACCAGCCTACATTTCTTCCTACAAGTGCCTAATGACCCAGCATCTGTTTCACTGCTGGCTTTAATAAAAACATTTTCCTTCTTGTTCTGGGCTCAAATGCCTTCCATGAGCTTCCACTGTTTCCAGAGGGTCTCACAAGTTTATCATGATTAGTGCCAATCTCTCAAGTGAAACGTTAGATGAATCAGGAGAATCTCCATGTCACATTCTTTGGTGCGTTCAGAGAGCAAACATAATTTTATTTTGAGGATAGAGGATTCAGTTATCTGTCCCATTAATTATTCCCTCTGGAATTCACTTCATATCAACCATCTCCCACCTCTGAAAACCACTTTCTTTACTCTTTGCCGCTCTTCCTTTAAGCACAGTCCTTTGCAGGAGCAGTGTAAAGGACTGCTGGTTAGCACAGGAGACCCAACCCGATTTCTCCCTGTGCTGGTACTAATGAAGCTGGCCAGAGTGATTAACTTATCATCCTCTTGCTGTATTTGCTCATGTCAGCTCCAGGAAGGATTCTGTCATTTGGGTTAACATTAACACCACAGTATCAACTCTTCAAAGTTCTAACTAGATCAGAGACGATATAGATGTGTCACAGGGATGGTTTTCATCTATCTGACTCAAGGAAAGTGAAAATCAGGTGTGGGAGGTTTACTTTCTTCCTCTGTGTTTCTCTCTTTGCTCCAGACAACCAGAGGTTATGCTGTGACAACTGGGAATGCATGTGTTTCTCAGATCCTCTTTAAATTGGCAATGTGAATAATTTTTGTCCCAGCACATCCCTTGATCTCAGAATGAAATAACATTAGAATGGCTGAAGTATGAGGAGTGACATAAATGATTTACAGTGCTTTGCAGATGTACCCAATGGGAGAGCTGCTGTTCTCTTTAAAAGTGAACATACTTCCCACTTTAAAGTAGCAGGAGTTGTATGAGTAAGAGGAAATATATATATTGAAAAAAAGATATATCCCTGTTTTCCTCAGGCATAAACATCCTTCTGTCTTATTATCTATGTTACAAACATCTGGATTTAGATCATTAGACTCCCAATGCAGATATAGTTGAGGGTGATGTATAGCGGAGAAGGGAAAAGCAGCAGAAACAAAATTCTCATAAAGACCTTCTGGGCCTGATTTAGAGATGGCAGCATTCATGTGGGGAGCATCAACTAAAAAAAGCTGCTTCTGAGCTAGGTACAGATACTTGGCTCGGTAAGATGAAGCGACAGGATGCATGCTTTGACAGCAGCACATGGAAAATGGCATGCTTATGTGAGTGAATGACAGGGATGATGAAAAAAAAAAAGAAAAAAAAATACCTCACAAATAAATATCAACACTTTGCCTTTCTACACACAACCTATCGCTGTCTTCCTCCAGCACCTCTGAGCTCTCTTCTCCAACAAATCAAGCTGGGGTCTGTGGACTGCAGACGTTTAGTCACCCTGCAGGTAGCAGCACTGATTGAAAGACGTCTCCTCCTGCCTGCTGTTTCCTATTTGTTATTCCCCTCTGCTGGAAATGACTCCCCCAGATTTACAAAGCGTGTGTCTCACAAACGCACACTGTTCTGCTGGAGGAGCTGGTTCACACAAGCTCTCCCTAATCCACCTCAGGAAAAAAATAAATAAATAAAAAAGGATGTCTTAAAATGTTAATTGGGTGGTTTGAGCAAACTTGGCTAATTTTTTCCCTAATGTGTGGCTTAGGGAGTACTCACAGTAATCACTGGGCTAGAGGCAGTAATTCCTCATCTTGTGGGTCATGATGAGAAGCCTCAGGCAAAAACCGTCTTCAGCAGGGCTGGAAGTGAGAGGAGGTATATTTTTACAACTTTTGTCTTCAAGCAGAGATAAGGCTTAACATCTTTGAGATATGTTTAACAGACCACAGTCAGCTACCTAACACATTCTAATGTGAAAACTTCAAACCACATCCTAGACAAACACAAAATGCTATTTAAAAAGACATTGATTAAAATGCGTAAGCTAAGATACCACTTACATTCTTTATCTTGACAAAGGTCGAGGCTGCTTTCTCTGCCAAATTCCACACCCTCCCCAGCTGAGGCTTGCACTGGTGTCCTCCCCCATTTCTCACACCATTTTGGCTGAGCAGGCAGCAACACCTCGATCACATCAAACACGCAGCTTAACTCAGTCTTATGGTGGTATTTCTACGCTCACAGGGCTTGTCCCTTTCTGAGAGATACCAGCAGAAACACAGTTGTGGGTTGGGTTTGTTGTTTTGGTTTTGAAGGACACATAGATATCTCCAATTCGGAAAGATGGTAAAGGTCCTTACAAACTCTGTTTGAAGCACTGCTTCTTGTTTGGCCACATCTCATCCACCATGAAAGAATCCCTTTACCAAAAATAATATCATTATAAAACAAGAAAAGACGACTAGAAAGAGCCCGTCTTTATGTTTGTCTGAGAATATTAGATTTTTATTTATTTATTTATTTTTCTTAGCTCATGTAACCTTCTCTAGGCATTGCCAAGGGGAAAAATGGCTTAAAACAATTTTTTGTTTTGGAATTTGCAGAGTCAAAACATTTTTTCAAATCTGCAAAAGAGGGCTGAAGCCTTCTCCACTTTGAAACTGGAGCCACTGAAAACACACCACTAAAATCACACTACCTACAGCACTGAGAACTCGAACAGGATTTTCAGGTTCGAATTTCAGCACAGTGCTCAACTGAAAACAGAAATCCCACAGAAAGAATGTGTGTTGATAAACAAAATAGGAAGCTGAAACATTGGGGACCACTGTTATCTAACTTTTCATAGTTTTCATAGCTTTTTTTTTGTAGAAGGGAAATATTTTTCCTTTGTGGTTGTTCCTCAGCGCAATCAGCACAACACATACAGGATCAAAACCCACACTGTGTTCAGGGCTCTGAGGAAAGTTGAGATGCTGAGAGTTTGCAGCTGGAGCCTCTTCCTTGGAGTTACCTGTTTCCAGGTCCAAGATCTCCCAGATGTCAAGGTGGAGCTGTTGATCCTGATTAGAAGATTATTTATACAAGACTGAAGGGCAAAACCAGGATGTGAAATCAGCACAGGTCACAGTTTCAGATGACTCAGGGGACCTGGCTTTGGCACTAGTTCCCTGCCTGGGTCACACGAGCCCTTAATCTTGTAAGCACAAGATGAGCCTCTGTCTTGTTCCTAGCATTTAGGGAAATTGCTCTTATGATTGCATAGACATCCACGAGATAGTTTTCAGTTAACCGGCTCATACCATCAGCTGACAAGTGGAAGGAGTGATCTGTCTGTTACTCCTTGGTAGGCGGCTCCCAATACCTCAGCTGCTTACCTTAAAGCAGAAAGGGCAGTGTGAACATACCGTGAACGTGTCTCATCATAAAAAACTGGGCTACACCCTCAGACGTGTACAGATGGATACTGATAGAGTGAGGAGGCAAGAACATATAGACCTTTGAGGAGCAGAAACCTGAAAGGAGGCTGGGTTGGCTTAATTATTTTGTTATTTCTTTAAGTCACCACCCTGAAATCTCAAAATGAAACACAGTAAACTGCAAGGAAGTAAAAAAAAAAAAAAATGAAAAGAAAGAAAGGGAAAAAAATGTTCCTTGTGAGCATAGTTGTTTAAGAAATGACCACCCTGCATACCCCAGCACTAATGAGCACAAGGAGGTGCACATCTGTGTTTCTATTCACGTATGATTTGGTTAATCTGTGCTCTTCTACAAACGTTTGTTGCATGAAAATACTAAGTACGATGAACTATTGGTACTGTGGAGTTATGAAACTTCTAGAATAACATACATGCAGACTTGATATGCAGCTCAAGCAAAGCAGGTCCCGACCCAGCGAAGCACTCCAACACATGCTTTATGTTAAGTCTGTGAATATTGTCACTGAAAGCAAATGAGACCACTTGTGTGCTGAAAGTGTTTTGCTGGATTAAAGTGTAAAGAAAGGGGAACTGCACAAAAGACTCCTTATGACAAGCAGGAGACAGAATTCCCACCAGTACTATCAGAAACAAAAAATGACTTGCCACCTTCTCCAGTGGTTACTAAGACATCTAAACCCCATTCATGCATGGCACATAAACCTCAAATTCCCAGGAGTAAAAGAAATAAAAGCAATAATGATAATTTTAAAAAGCCTTAAACTCTCCAAAATTTAAGGGGAAAAGGGGGAGTTATTTCCTTTTAAGCCATGGTGAGCACTCCATGACTTCAAGAAGAAAACCCGTATTTTACAATATATCAATACACTTTTAGGTGTTTGGAAAACCGTGATTATAAAGAAACAACTCTCATCAGCTATAGGAAGCACTAGGCTCATGATGGGTTCAGAAATAACACAACGAAGGGCAAAGGCTTGGTTGTTTCTAAAGCAAATGATCTTACACATGACCTTGGTAATGTACAGGCATCTTGGGGAAGATAAAAACTAGCCCGAAATCATTCAAAAGTACATATGTGCAAAAACCAAGAACCAGGTTCAGTTACCACTTAGAGGCACACCAGAATACCGACCAGCCGTGCCAAGAAGGGCAGGGCACAGGGACAGAGCAAATTGGATATGGTTTTGTTGTGCCCCAGACCAGCGAGATGGTTCTGGTCTCCTGAAACACAGTCCCCCATCTCCTTTCTCCAAAGGCACGCAGATCTGCACCATCCCTCCCACTCCTACTCTGAAGCACGGCTAGATATCAGCAGCCGCACAGAACAACACAGCAACAAGGCTACACCAAAAATGAGGAGCAAAGAGGAGAAAAAAATCAGTCTTTGTATACTGCAGCTTTTCTCTTACTCTGCCACTCGTATCACTGTGTGCAAATAGGGAGCAAGCATAACTGTATCTTCGATTATACTCAGGAAACGATTCGGCAAGCAGTGGCCTTATGTCAATAGCTTTTAGATCTTCCCTGCAGAACCACAAATCCTTGGTGTGGAAACATGGTGAGCTCTTGGCCAAAGTGATGATTAAGCCCTGGTGGAAAGTTATACATCCTAAACAGAATCATACCCAAAACGCTTTCCCCTGGTGCTGTCAAAAAACGTAAAGGAAGGCTCATCCATTGGACTGCTAAAAGTTTGCAGGTTTGGGCTAATTTTGCATGGATGCATTCAATATTTTATTCCTCTGCTTTGATTCCCCCAAATGGAGTTTTCATCTATCATTTCGGGCCCACGTAAAACCCTCAGTCTGCTCTCAGTGTGCCTCAGAGACATAAGCCTTTGGCATGGAGGGGCATGGTAAATGTTTTAGTGTTGGCTCACCTTAATAGCACACTTCCTGGGAACAGAATTCAGCCTTATCAAGAATAAAGAAAAAATGTATTTGAATTTGAAAAAGAAAGAAAAACACATTTTCCTACCTGAAGCTAGTTTGGGAGGTTTTTTCCTTCTCATCACATTTCCATAGCCTACCAGTAAGATTACTTTGTCTGAGAGGTCTTATTCAATATAATTCTGCATCTGCGTGAATTATTTTTTTCCATTCCATCATTTTCAGATTATTAAGGAAATGTCACAACGAGTGATTTCCAGCCATTCGAGGCGCACATTTTGCACAACGTGTGCACCTCTGACATGCATTTCACCCAGCTGAGGGCAGTATCCTGCACGCAATGATACGTACCCCTCATGAGAAACCCAACCACAAGCACATCTTGGCTCAGGATCTTGAGAATCTCTGAGCCTTGTAGCTTCAGATATCAGTCTCAGAATAATCATACTGAGAACTAAAACTTTCTCGGTATCAAAAATTACTTCCCTTGAGGCTTCTCAGTTCCTTCCTCTTAGCCCATTTTCCTTCCGTCATGCTCATGTCTTCTCATCTGCTCATCTAACCTCTCCCCTTCTGCTTTTTTTTTGAACTAAATTGTCCATTCCTTTCTGTCCCCATCTCCCCGTGTACTTAGCTCTTCAGTGAAGATGAGAGAGCTCCCCTCCATTATGCCTGCATATGTCCCCAGTGGGCATTTCTTTGGGGATTGATTCTGAACATGGATGTATCTCTTAAAATCCATACTGACACACAAAAAGAGCAATTCCTACAGCAGCAAAGCGGTTACAGATTTTCAATGAAAGATCAAACTTTCCTTTAAGGTCTTTGTCAGAGAATTACCATATGCTCACTTATTCACCAGGGACTTAGGGCACCAACAAACTGGAAACATCTTAATCCCTGTCATTAGGAAAAATAATAATGCTATTATTCCTGAGAGTACACAGCGATCAATTTGAGCAAGGGTGGATAAAAAGGACGGCTTGGGTTTTGTTTTATACATATATAAAATTGCTTCTCTTATCTCAGGATCAGTCTCTTATCTACAGTTTTCTTCATGTGTTGTGTGAACTATCCTTTATTTGGGAACTTTCTCACATCACTTGTGTGTGAAGAAAGAAATCAGACATACTTTACTGCTTAGCTATCCTATTGAGTCCAAACAAATAGTCCCATTAGGTGACATCACCCTTACTAACCTTTAAGTAATTCCACCTACACAATGCTCCTTGGGCAGCACTTACAAACAAAGAAATGGAACATAAAAAAAAAAATAAAAATCAGAAAATGTTTCCAGTCGGATTGAGTCATCTGTCCTTGTGAACATCTCATGAATTATTCTGCAGCGTCATGTTGAAATGAGACATATTAACTTTCAAAAGCATAAAACTATACACAGGTACCTGAATCTCCTCATATAAATTCCTCCTTGCCTACTCCTATGATAGCTCTATATGCATATCAAAACCAGGGAGTTCAGCCTTCTTCTGGCATTGTCTTAGTGGAAGGAGACTCTTAAGAACACTTTCACTGCTGCAGTCTCTGCCTTTTTGGCCATCTCTATCTTGATAGCTCTTAACAAAGATACTTTTGGTTAAATGAAATCTAAATGAGACTTCAGTATTCTTTCACCTTTGAAATACAATATAAATAAAAACAGATATGTTCCAACAAAAAAATGAACATTTCCTGATCATAAATTGTCTTCGTACACAAGAAATAAACCTCTTGCAAAATCCCCACTGGCATCAACTTTCCATAATTAAAAATGAAAATATCAATACAGATGCTTTTCTTGAATTCTCCAGTCATCTAGTTTGTTTGTTTACTTGCTTGTTTTTAAACACAAAATGATGTGTCTCTAGCTAGAGTACTCTAAAAAACTACCAGAGCAAAATAATATGTAGATAAGAAATCAGTAGTTTCTTCTTTCAAAAAATGTTAAAGAGTTGAAGGAACAACTTTCAAAATGAAGAAATGTGTATTTTCATGACAGCTTATTTCATCTTCTCTCTCTTTCTCACTTTGACTTTTGCCCCTACAGATTTTAACCCTCCCAGTGCAGCTCTCACAACGCAGTATCTTCTGGCATTGATAAGCAGCTGGGACATTGCATTGATACGTGTGCTGCATCACTGGCTTGCCAAGGAGAGCACAGCCAGGGCAGATACTCATGACTCTAAGTCCACAACTGGGCTGCATCAAGTTCTTCTCAATTCTCCAACCTTCGCTTACCTAGCTAGCTGGCGGGTTGCAAAGCATTTCTACAGCTCTCTTTTCTAGAAAATCCAAGGGCCCAAATTCACACAGCTTCTTGGAGGTGGAGATAGGGTGGAGGGTTATTTGTGGCTTTGTTGTCTTTTAGGATTGTTTTGTTCCATTTGTTGTTGTTGTTGCTGTTTTTCTTCAATGCCCTAGTTATCTAAATGATTATGTATTTGTACCTTTAGGAACTTTGGTTTATTCCTATGCTATACCAGCCCTAAATGTTTTGTGGAGTAACACCTTGCATACATACTCATAGTTCTTAACTCTTCCTTAACTAATGCAACCTCAGCTGAAACAAAACCCGCACATACCACACTGTTCCTGTCAATGTGAAAGTATTTGGCCATAAAGTTTGCATTTAAGCTTGGTACATGTTTCCCCAGTTTCTCAAGACATCCTAAGGACAGGTTGCGGGCTTTTCAAATGCCTTAAAGGTATGTTTGCTCTGCAAGTTAAGCCCAAGTTTGAAGTTGTTCTCCAGGTTAAACCTGCTCACTCACTCACTGTTGCTTAAATACAAAAATATACCCAGATGCAG